>JAZHYW010047673.1:0-65218 GCA_037355805.1 Ixodes ricinus | reverse complement strand
AGCCACACTGCACTTTTTGTGTATATTTCAGAGTGTTTGACTTCTTTCTTGATATTTATTAATAAAGGGGGTATTGTTTCACGCTTGAATAAACTGTACTATTTTGTCAAGCTCCGTTTCAGTGTCATGCGTAGCGCGAATCTAACCTCTGAGGCGTGTTTTTCTTTCTTCCTATTTTGTGTATAACGGATCTATTAAATTGGTCCTCCAGAAGCTGTCTGCAGAGATGTTGGAAGCATACGTATATATGTGAAGCAAGCACGCTTCTTCAAACTTGCCTGAAGCGTGTCTGCAGGGACTTCTGACATCGTGTCTGCCACATATCTTGTATTTGCATGATGTATGAGCAGAGTGACGAGGGCTTTACTTCCGACTAATGACACTGGATCCCAGGAGAGTAGCACCAAGCATCTCCCGTATGGTTGCCATTCTAATTCGTTTAATGAGCAGTTTCTCCTTGACCTATACATTCGTTTTGAGAGTCGACCCAAATAGGTAGCTTTATAAAGTTTCGGTTTGTTATCGGAGCGCATCTCGGACTCGGCGGCACCGCGCCCCTTGGAGAGATAGTGCATCCAACATCTGCTGCGCTGTCATCGTGCGACGCAGCAGAGGTTGGTTGCACTATCTCTCCACGGGGCGCGGTGCTGCCGGGGCGGAGATGCGCTCCGATAACAAACCGAAACTTAAAAACCCGTCGAATTTGTACGGTTTTTCAGAAAGCCGTAAAATGCTTCCCAAGCCTTTTATCGTTCTGCAATTTGTTGATTTAGTATTTTTTTACGATACGGAGCAATTTTCTAATTGAAACCATGCCCTTAAACCCAATAATAAAAAAGTTAATTACGCAAAAATAATTAACAATTTAATTATCACGGACTTTAATAATTTTCCTAAAAAGGTCCCTGGCCCAGAACCAAAACGACGCAAGCCTTTTTTTGGTGCGACGCGTAGTTTTCGCAATATCGACTTTGTCCACCTTTTGTGAAACACCCTGTATAAGTATATTCTTTTTAGTACGCAAGAACAGAATATCATCGTAATCTGTATCTACGGAGATAAGCACGATTGCAAAGTACATTGCATGCATGGCGCGAGCGACGCTTATATTGGCGGGGAACGCTTTCGGTACGAGGATGCTTCGTAACGACCTTGGTGTGGGACTGGTTCAAAACGAAACCTTCGAAGCTTAGAAGATTCAAATGGACCGATATGGCAGTTGACATGGCGACAGAGACCAATCATCCAATCGCCTTGCGAGGCTCTGGCGTCTGTATGTTTGTATCTGCTTCCGTCCGGCTAGCAGGCAAGGAAGGCAATGGCGCTACTTTCCTAGGATATGTGATTTTAATCTGAAAGAAATCGATCGCCGTAATTTGTTAATTCGCTTTTTTTTGGTCTTAGATTTGAATAAAAGAAATGGCCTTAGTAAACACTTTCGGAGAACACAAATTTTGTTCGGGGCATTAATTTTAAGCTGTAAATATTGGTTGCTGTAAATATGTTATCTAAGCAAAACATAAAAAAAAGCTCCATTGTTGTTTCTGCGCCAAGAGTGTCGCGTGGCGTTCATACATCGATGCCTCGAGCACTTGATGAATAACACCTCCGAGCACACGACGTTGCTTGGGCACACCAGTTACACTGTAATTTATAATTAAAGTTTTCTAGTGTTCACTATGAAAAGAAAAAATCCTTGCCCTTCGAGTCCCACATTTGCTCGTTGTTATCTTTTTCCTGAACACCCGCAGCTACTACTCCGTGGAACCCCTATACGATAGCCATTCCTTTCGACAAAGATTGAGTTTATCTAAATGACGCAAGTTCCAGTCCGCGACATTGCCTCCGCTTCTCGCACCACGTTAGAGGGCGCCTACTAAATAAAGACAGCCTCTGCTCTGTTGCCGGAATATCTGCCTTCTAATAATCCCCTCGCACCACTGCTGGGATAATGTTGTCAGCTGAGGCGGACAATAACTCCTAGAATCAGTGGGCGACCTGGGGTATTATACTGCGCAACGCACCGGCGATCCCAACAGCTGTTGTCACCGATAACGAAATCCGGGTAATTCCATTCTTGTTGCTGTACGCAACAACGCCTCGGGTCGGTGCATAGGGTATTGCGTTTTCTTTTCGTTTGTTTGTTTGTTTGCAGCAGAAACCTAATTTCTTGGAGCACTGATCGAAAGGTCGCACTCGATGGGATTTCTTGTTCTGTGGAACTATTGACCGCGTGGTTTTATTTTCATAGGAAACTCAGGGGATTTTAGAGTTGCGATGAAGTTTGTTTGTGAGGGAACAACGCCTCATCAGCAACGGCAAATTGTATGCTTTCGTAGAAACCGAATTGGCGTAAGTAATTGTTTGTTCAAAATTACCAACAGTTGATGGTGTTTTACGAGGTTCCTTCATAGTCTCAAAGAACATTTGATATTCAGTTTGGTTTTGTCTGTATGTTTGGTGTAAATCTAAAGACCTGCGGCTTTTGCACCATATTCGTAACATGTCCATAAACCAAAAAGTGTTATGGACTCAAGTAAACGTTGTTAAAGCGAGGTCTCGGCAGCAGTAGACATGTTTCTCACAATGCCCTTTTGGGAAAAAAAAACGCTAAAGATTCGGTATTGCATGCTAAAGATTCGGTATTGCATTACAGCAAGTTACGAGAGGCAGCGTGTAAGCGCACTGCGCACATCTCCTGGAGCACATGTCCTGCAACTCTTTATACTAGAAAACGCTCCTGAAGCCAATCTCTTAAAGCAAATATCCTAAAGCACATAAACTAAAATCAAATCTCATAAAACACGTCTTTCAAGAACACAGCAGCTGCCGCCGTCAATTGCAACTCACTCTCTCGGGTCGTTTGTAAGTTTTATTCTTTTTGCTTACGACACTTTTAGGCCGTTGTCAAAAATGGTTGTTTTTCCATGGCAAAAAAAGGAAGTACCAGTTACTGTTTAAGCACTGTTATAAAAAACAAAAGCGTCTAAATGTAACACACACACACACACACACACACACACACACACACACACACACACACACACACACACACACACACACACACACACACACACACACACACACACACACACACACACACACACACGCACGCACGCACGCACGCACGCACGCACGCACACACACACACACACATACACACACACACACACACATACACACACACACACACACACACAAAATAGCGTTCTCTAGAATTACCTTGGGGTTGGGAGACGCGAAACTTTCTTGTCAATATTCGATTGCCCAGTCAGAATTTACTCCTTTACTTCTTGCCTCTGCAGTGGTAGAGAGCAGAAAGGCATTTTTCTCTTTTCTGCTGACTTTTTTGTCAGAAACCGCCGTTGTGGAATGCGAGGACATACATCACTCTGTCACCAGCGATGCTAAAAGAAAAACAACCAACCTTCAAGCAAAATATGTATAAAAATGAAGAACAACTTTAGCAGTGACTGCAAAACACTACTCGGCTGCAGCCCGAAAAAAAAAAAGGACGCAGCCAAAAGACGTTTTCACAGCTGTACGTGCTCTTTAAATCAGTCACCGCTGTAGCAATACCACCTAGAACACAAGGCCTGCGCGTTTCCTCCTCTAAACGTCATCACTAGTAGATCCCCGCAGCGCCCCCTAGCTAGCCCGGATGAGCTCCATCGTCTGCTACATCGTCTGCTCCATCAACTGTTTCAGTGGTCGTGCTCAGAACGAGCTCACATTGCTAAGTCCGGCAGTCTTGATGGTGTCGCATGCACGTTGCAAATAAACTGTGGTAGCTTGTTATTAGCTCGCGCTAAGCAGTCGCGCACGCAGCTGTGGCCGCCAGTAAATGCGGCGTAATTCCTCCGAAAACCCACGGGAGCGGCGGCGAACGCCGATAAAGGACTCGGAGTCTACGTAAGCAGACGCTTTGAGAGCCCCGTTTCGTCACCCCAACAGCTGAAACAATTCATTACGGTCAGTCCGCTTGCGAAGCGGAATCCACTGATCGCAACTGCAACGACAATCAAATAACAACGCACGCATAAACAAAGATAGAACAGTCAATTTAGCGGTCTCAAACGCCACTTAGGAGATCACACGAGTTTGGAGCGCATCTGGGAAGCGGCAGAAAGGCGTTAAGCTGCTCGCACTACGCCGTAAGAGGTTACTGTTGATCCGTTGCAGACTGCGTTGTCCCAGTTTCTTACCTAAATACTAGGTGATCATTAAAACGTGCGCAAACAACATGTTAAGATTACCAGAGCAAGCGAACCAGCCGCTGCAGCAGAACAAAAACAAAAGAAGTAACAAGAAAATGACCGTGCAAACATTTTCCGAACTTTGCAGGAAAGATGGAGTCCCCCCTCAGACGAAAATAAAGAGAAATGTGGAACAAACAGCGAACAACGGCGAATAAAACAAAAAGTTAGCAGACGATAGAAAAATACAAATCACCCAGCAAAAAGCTCCTTCAACGAAAACAATCATTGCAACGCTTATGGAAAAAAAAAAAAGATGGAAAGCAGCAGCATAAAAAAAAACGAGCTTCACTTTTTTCGCAGTTGTTTGTTTTAGTTTAATTTGAATGCTGCAGCAACTTAATTACTCACGTTTGTTCAGTCTTCGGGAGGCGATAGAAGGATTTTCTAACACATCGCAAAAACTTGTTTTTGCAGTGGTAGGCAGCACATGACACGCCTGCCATCTCCAAGTATGCGCTGGTGTATGCCCGAAGGCGGCCGGTTGATCAACAAACGATGACCCATAGCAGACGTTCCGGCGTAGACAAATAAAATGCGAATATAAATGTATAACGAGCTTGCACTTTTAATATATTTAATAAATACCAAAAAGCACAAATGAAGATTTCGGGTTAGAAACTCAATCGAAGGGGAAAATAGGAGGTTATCGCAGACGACAGTAGAAGAAAACAACGACAAAGTTGCAGACGGCCCTCAAAATGTCCGGGCACAGCGTAGCAGACGGACTGGCGGCAGTAAGCGCCGAAGTGAAGAAAAGAGAGCAAAAACTAATCCAAACAAGGCAAAACAAAATGCGCGATGGTTCGAACGTCAAGTAAACAAAAGAAAAACACACACACACACACAAAAAAGAGAACATAAAAGCAGGAGGAAGAAAGAACGCGACGTCGTAGCTCCTCCTCAAAGATAAAAAGAAAGTACAGTAGACTTTGAAAAATGAAAAGAGTTGCTGACGGCGGGTCCAAAGGGTGCCGACTTGTATCGTAGACGGCGACGAAGATGTTCGTTAGTCGCCCGGGCGCTAACAATCGGAATTTGTGTTCCGTATATAGCGTGACCGAAATCACTTTTTTTTTTTTGCACTACGACGCTCTCCCCGTTTTTTTTTTTTCTTTTGGACGCGAAAGAAGTCTGCTTTTCTTGTAACTCCGCTTCTATTAATTTCAGTAATAGCGTCAGATTTGCATGTGCACAATCCACTTTTTCCAGGGCATACTGACATTGCAATGGCGTAGTACGTGGTTTGAAATCACATTTTGCTTCTTCATCATATTCGCCTATTCGACAAAACGGTTATAAGCAAGACATTCACTAGAAATGGGAACTGCAACAACGAAACAAATTGATTGATAAGAACAGTAAAGTTGAAACGTACCTCCATTCTAAAATGTTTGTACATTGCCCTTTTTTCAAAAGACAATGCGAAGGTACATTCGTGTTTTGTCTCGCTTACATAAGTTGTGACAGAGTGTTCTCTTCATGAGAGCCCCGAAATTGCCAACTGAAAGTTCTAACATCTTTCCCACGCGAAGAAAATGTCCTTCACTTATGAGGTGGCACCTTTTTTTTAACATTCAAAGCAGCGAATACCCGTGACAATTTTTCTCATTGGTCACCTCGCACGGAAATAGGCAAAACCAATGCGTTGCGGAGAATTCGTCTGCTAGCAGAGGCGCCGAGCTGGCCAGGGGCGCTGCGGTCACTTTTCGCCCGCGCTCCGCGGGGCCCCTACTCTCGTCAAGCTTCGGGGTGTTTGCCGCTTGGGGCGGGTCGGGGATCTACTAACGAAACGTCATGCGCAGGCCTTGTGTTCTAGGTGGTATTGGCTGTAGCCGCGGTTTTCCGTGCGATACTTTATCGACGTATGGAACGCGGCGGCTGACAGAAATGGCTCGCCCCATCGAATTCTCAAATGATACGTTGGATGACACTTTGTTTCCCCTGGCTCTTGTTTACATGCTTATCATCTTAGAAGACGACCACTGGTCTCACGTTAAAAATACCATGAGAACCTGGTATACAAAAATCCAAATTAATATTTCAGATTTCTTCATAAATCTCGAAAGGATTTGGTTTCTTTTTGGACTGAATACGTTTGGAATGACGAAGCCTCGATTTGATTTTATCATTTTTCAATAAATTTCAGCTTTGAACGTACATTTAACTGCAGACAATGATAAAATGTAGTTTTCTGGTCGAATATACGGTCGTCAAGTGGCTTGCCTATTACGATGGTTTTTTAAATAACTAACAATTAAAAGAGAAAGATGATTTAATCAAAGTTTCTTTTTTTGGCACACTAACATTTTTTTGCCTCTGTTGTATAGGCCATAATATGAACTGCAACAAAAATAAAGTATCGAGCACGTTTGTTAAACATTTAATACTCGTATTGGAACACTGGAAACTAGAGAACAACCACGCACAAAGCTGCATGCAGCTTGACAATTAATCTCACAAATCAATACTTTTTTGTTATTGTTGTGAAGCTTACTTAGATATTGTATACTAGTCTGTTCGACTAACGTTTTCTTGGCTTGGGCATGTAAAACTAAAATTTTGCGCCATGTAAACTTTCTGACTTTTTTTATTTTTGTGTCTTAGGTTCGAACTAATCATATCATAACCACTCAAAACATCTCGCACACATATCTTCTTTTTTTCGTCTCCAATTGCAAAGCAAAAACAGAACAGAACATACTCGTCACTTTCTTTAAAAGTGAATTATCATTCCGGAATATCTCTAACTTTGAAGAAAGCCCATACGCCGCCGTGAAGGCGATCCTCTGTGCTGCATGGCAAGCACGTAAGCCCGCGGCGCCAACAGCCCCCAACACATGCACCAACTCGGACCGAAATCTCAGGCACACATTGCGCGACACGCAAGCCGCATATGTACATATTGGCACATCATCACCTCCTCCCTATACGCGAGCCTCTTGTGCCCGAACTAGAGCAGTTTCTAGAGACTCACTCACTCTGTCAATAGAGCACCACTCCTCGACGATGGCGTATTATGAACGACGGAACTTTTTGAATGTATAGGCTTTCGGCCCACAAAGGAAGGCAGGCATTAGCTTGGCATCACCGGTTCGCATGCATTACGCGCATTATGCTTGGACGCGAACGTGATCGCAATGCACGCTGTAGTCTCAGCCGTCGACTTCTTGCGCTCGCATCTTTAATAAAAGACGTGCTATCGAGAATGGTTCGGGCATGTTGAAGTGTTAGGGTCGTACGGCGCCTCCGTAGGCGTTTGTACGCACAGTAATGTCCGAGAAAGCTATGCCTTGGTATCGCAACGTGAACGGCTCTATTTTTACTTTTGCGTGACCGTGCACTTTGACAGTCTGAATTGTCGGCTTCCGTCTACCAAATTGTTTTTCACTGGGTTGCCTTCACTTGTACAAATATGACATTTCATTAAGTACGGTTTTGTGAAAATTGGTCATTCGGGACTTTTGATTCACGTTAATAACGCGATCACGTTTGGTTTTGTCTCCACGGCAGATTTCGATAACGAACTATGCTGTGAAGGTTTACTGAAATGAGAATTACGGCGCAGGCGAGTTGGTAAACGATCATAGTGAGAACATCATAGTTCTGCGGAACAAGTGACAGCGCTCGTTCTGCAGAACGAGCGTTAGCGCTGGAAATGTACGTCTGAAACCCAGCAGTTCGGGCTTGCTCGCGCTTTTTTGTATGCGCAGAGGTGCCAGACAAGTTACGTAATTACTAAGACATCCGTCAAAAAAATAAAAATAAGAGAGGGAAAATGGTTCAAATCTACCTTAGCCGAAACTGCTCTCTTTTCTCTCTTTCTCTCTCTCGCTCACTTTATACGTATATCCAGAGCGCGACACTGTTAGCGCGAACAAGCGATCGCCTGTTTTTCCAGTTTTTCTCTTTGAAACCAAGGGATGTCATCCAAATTATTATTGCGACGGAAAGAGCTCATCTAGTTGTATAATGTAAGCGATAAAATTTCCTGCTCGCTAATACTATTCAGAAATAAAATGCGAAAATGCGCCGATGTCGTGTTCGCACTAACAGTGTCGCGATGTGTACCTCCAAAGTCAAACGAGCATTTCTGGAACTGAAAAAGGTGAACCAAACAAAAACAAACAAGAAAGAAGGAAACTTAGTTCAAATAATGTGTGTATATATATATATATATATATATATATATATATATATATATATATATATATGTATGTTTGGTTCACCTATATATATATATATATATATATATATATATATATATATATATATATATATATATATATATATATATATATATATATATATATATATATATATATATATATTAGTGCATCTGCACATAAAAGAAATGTTAATGTGCAGATGCAGCGAAGGCTGCAGGCCCGAGATTGCGTCTGAGGTATTTGGACAATATGCTCGGAACTGGCGCTCACGCTCATAAGGCTGGCCCGCTCCTTGTAGCCTTTGCTAATCTGCCAGCTTCAAAACGAAGTACAGTAAAACCCCAAAAAGCTTCTTTTTTTTGTTTTAGTCGGGCAGATGCTGCAAGATATTGGGAGTGCAAAGATTACCTTACATGACAAAGGGAATGCAAAAAACAGGGAAGGGGTGGGGGAGTCGCTCGAGCGGTTGGGTTTATTGAACGACGCTAGGGAGTGAACCATCTGTTGCGCAACTTGTCAAGAGTCATGAACAATAACGAGAAATCCTTCGGACTGTCGCCGTGTGCAGTAACTAGCCGCCGGTTTCGGAACTATTTTATTGTAGTACATTGTGACACACCGTCTCGCTGCGCTTTGAGTCTAGAAAAAACACAATCAGAAAAAAGATGCTCATTCATGCCGCTTACATATTTCATCTTGCTTATTTATTTTTTTCTTTTCATATTTTAGCGAACGTTATGCAAATAAAACTGGACCTATCGCACGTGTATTAAAAAAATCAGCAGAACCCATCCTTTGGGAATGATTATCTACGTTAATGCGAATAGCATCAAACGGTGCGGAGTTATGCGCGTTCGTCAGGTGGCCGGCACACTCTAGATACGCCAGCCCACTCTTGAGGCGATTCTAAATTTGTTGACACTTTCACAGCCCTGCGCACGATCTCCGCAGCCCAGCACGTGCGTTTGTGTCACTTAGGAAGGCGAGTAAAGCACGCAACATACGCACAAACACTCAAAATGGTACCGACCAGACTTTCTGGCGTCTCAGCTAGTCTCAACCAACGGTACTCTAAACGGTTGTTTATATCTTTACCATAGGACGCGCTTTACAGCGCTGTCACAGTTGCTGGTGCGCGCGCAGTTCCATGCACGAGGGCTCATTCCGCCTCGTGAGGTGAGCACGGCTGCTAGCATCACCCTCTCCCGAGCGCGGAGAGGGTGAGCTAGGGGCCGTGCTAAGCCTCACGAGAGCGGAATGAGCCCTCGTGCATGGAACGCGCGCGATGGTAAAGATATAAACAGGTGTTTAGAGTGCGTTGAATGACTGCCTTCATAGCTCTGTGGTTAGCGCGTCTGCCTGCTGATCAAAGGGTCAACGGTTCGAATCCCGCCGGCGCCGGTCTTTTTTATTTATTTATCGACCCGCGGCGTAAGAGGTTAGATAGCCAGATAGATAGATAGGATAGATACATAGACGAAAAGTGCGTGAAGTATCCAAAGAATGCTATTCGCATTAATATTCGCATTAAAAAGAAAAAGCAGAAAGCTTTCGACAAAACGAAATTTGCAAATTATATGACTCGAAGTTCCATGGTGTGCTTAAGTGAGCTTAAATTTTCCCGTCAACTTCTACCCTTCTGAATAAGCCGGATGCTCAATAATTAGAGTTTCTTAGATAGCTGCAGCGGAATCAGGATGCAAATTTATGCGAACATAGATATTTGCTATTTTAAAATAAACAAAGGGAATCTGTCACCTTGTTGGAAACAGGAACTCAACTGAGCGAACACATTATCAAGCTGAGAATGGCCCTCGTCGACGTTCCTTGAGTGCAATATTTGGTACCCTTCTCTTAAAGCCCGGTTTCGCGTTTTGAAAGCACTCAATTTTTCTACACTAACTTCAAGGACAAGCCCGATACAGAAGCAGTATACACTATGCAGGCCCTTCTGACGAAGTCCAGCAATGCACTAAGAAAAGAACACGGCATTTTAAGCCACAAATCGATTTCTCGTAATGAGAATTCTATAAAATTTGTTTAAAAAAGTACAAAAGAAATGCAAGGCCATTAAGTTTTTTATTAATTTTTAGTGTTAGCAGTTTTTAAGTAGCGCACAAATTTGTAATGTAATCGCCATTTATTTGCGACATCTTTTTAAGGAATGTAGACGATATTAAAAAGTTGGAGTTCGAAGAATGTACACATATTAAAAAAGCAGATAAAAACGAACAAACAGGGGTGCAGCCGAACATGTAGAACTAGATGTAAAGAATGTCTCATGCCATGCGCAATGAATTTGAACTAGTACGATCCAGTAACTTGTTCATTGTATACAACATGCTGTTCGAAGATGAGAAGGCATGACAAATAAAAGCGTTAAAATTATATATTACGAAAATAATTATGGGGATTGAAACAGACGCATTTGTTCTTGTGTAGGGAGACTGCAGTGTGTGCATTTAGTTGAAGGTCTGTTTTGCTGGAATCAGCTTTATATTATTTTTTTACAAAAATATATAACTATGTACCTTGCCATATGTTCTCGTTAAATCGGATATAACATTTCAAGTTATCCAGATATAATAAATAATATTAAATATATTAGTTTTTCAAAGTTTCTTTTATTACAGAAGTTCAGATCAAGCCGGTAACGGGTTAGAGTGCGACGGTCGCCGGCACTAATCTAAATATTACACCCGAATCGAAACACAGAGGAAGATTTTGGAGGAAGAAAGACAAGTCAGACTCACCTTATCAGTGAAGAGACACGCTCAGGAAGCACAAGGCGGAAACTACAATTCACGCACACTTGGCACAACCAAAGGTCGCTGAAGATCAGACGTTCAATATCTGGTTCGCAAGACACCCTTTCAAAACAGGAACAACAAACTTTCCGTCCTTCCTCGTTGTTTCAAAGCTTTCACTAGGTCTCACGTCTCGAGTTGCAGCGAAACTTTCACTCTCACTCTCTCCTACAGGTCACACCTTATATCTCACACAGTCGCGCATCGTTGGGAAGAACTCCGGTAAGTCCTAAAAAGCAATTCAATGTCCCGAGAGACGGAAATATGACAGAACCTTTACCCTCTGTATAAACACCAACTCTTCAATAAGAAAACAGAAAAAAAAAAAAGTCGTTTCAGTTGATTTTTTTGTCGCCCTTCTTACGTGCCCAAAAAAGATATTTTCTTCGCTGGAATACTATTTTTCCGGTTCAGGGAGCGAAGTGAGGAACCCGCCAGAAATCGAGAAGGTTCACGGCTGCGTCCGTCCTCGCGTCGTTCTCCGAGACGGCATGTCTGTTGCGCTGCTTCGATCCGGCCGCCGGGCGCTCGGCAGAGCGCGGCCTGCGTGCTCGAGTTGAACCGCGAGCACTGGCGCCGGCGTTTGGCGAACGGACGCTTTCCTCGGCGTGTCTCGTAGCCCACGGGAAGCCCCCCTCCCGCGTGCACCGGGGCCAGATGCGGCAGGCGGCGCTGCTGGGCGGCCGCTGGGACCCAAGGCGTTCGTTCCTTCGACACAGAGAGCTCATCCGGGCCGACGAAGCGACGGAGTGGTCCTGCCAGTGTTGTGCCCGCGTTACCGAAAATAAGTAACGAAATAACCTTACTCGTTAGGTCGTCTGAGCTTCACGCGTTGCTGTGATAGCGTTAGGGTCCTGAACATTGCAACGAAATACCGTTAATGTTACTTCCAAAAAGTAACAGGCATTCCTTTGCGTTATTTTTAGATTCACTACCTTTGCAGCGATAAGCCGCAGTTACGAAGTGCGAGAGCAATTAGACTTTTTATAAAGCGATTTGACATTATTATTTTTTTTTATCATTCGCTTATCAAGTTTATAGAATGCAGCGCGGTTTCGATGGCGCGTTGCTCTTTAGAGACTGAAAGTGTGACTAAGTTTAGTCGAAAGTAACGAGTAATGAGGAACCCAATTTCATGGACGATACCTTGAGATGCTAACGTAATTTCCTTACTCGTTAGATGTCTCGAAATTTCAACGAGTACGTTTGTACGTTGTTGCAGGAAAAAATAGCGCGTAAAGTCTAACATTGTTACTTGTAACGCGTAACAATCAAGACTGGGTCGCGCCGAAAAAACAAATCACTTTGGTCGAGCAGGCTTTCTTGTTTTACCGGTCTAGAGCAAAAGTCTCCAATATCTTTGACTAGGCGGCAGGGTCTGTTGATGTCCGAGGACAGAATAATATATAAGACAATATATATGTGATAATACCAAATAGATTAACCCCAATACGGTTTTACATACAAAAACTAAACTAGAACATAAATAAAAAATGAATAAAGTTGGATGAATACTATGCTTTATATCCAAGTTCAGTATGTGGCTAGGTTTGACATTATAACAAAAATGTGTCCCTGTAACCTCACCATGCAAAGATGAAGGTACGAAAACCTTTTGTAATATTCCTACAGGGCAGAAGACTAATGAGAATGATACACCTGATTATGGCAACACGCAATAGTTATTACACAGGATACTAAGCACCTTAACACGAGAGTGTAAAAAAAATGTTGACATAGCTACACATACACGAAACAGTGAACTACGTATCGTAATGCTGGTGAAGACAAAGTACATTAAATATATGGCGAGAGAACCCGCGATTGGATTCAGTTTTCTTATTCTTTTTTATACGTTCGTTAACCTTCTAGCGCACCGAGCGGCGCTTTTTCTTTCTTTACAGCGGAGCTATTAAGGGCTTGTTTCCCCAGATCGTGTCCGGTACCAAACAAATGTCGACACAACACTCTGGTTGCCGCCGTCGCTCAAAGATAGCGGTAGCTGTCCAGAGTGGTGTGTTTGCTGGTTGTCAGCTTGCCGTCGTCGCTCATAGATAGGCGGCAACCTTTCCAGCCTCGGCAACCAGACAACTGGCTGCTGCCATCGCTCGTAGATGGCGGCAACATTTCTTCGGAGGAAGAAGAGCGGGAACGGAACGAGCGGCGATGTGCGCAGCAGCGCGAATGTTTCCGCAACCGCCGCGAGGCCGCTATTGCCTCAAGTTCCACTGCGTCGAGCGTTTCAGATTCCCTTGCGAAAGAAGAGCAGATCGCTCGCCTAAAAAGCCACCGTCGAAAACAGAACACTAGAGCTCCGCCGCTCTTCCTTCTTCACCAGAGTGGAAAGCCTGAAAGTATTTTTTACGCGCTTATTTTTGCGTTCACAGCAGCTAGACATGTACGTAACATGTAGCCAGTAACGCGTTACTTTTATCTATTTAAATTTTATAACGAACTAACGGCATAGTTACTTTTCGAAAGAAAGAAGGTTTAACGTAGTTTCATTACTTTTTGACGCGGTATCGAGTAACGTATTAGGTTATTTCTGGATAAGAACGTGTACAGCAAACGTTATCCGTCTTGGTTTTATGGCGCACCGTGCATTCGCGAGGGCGCCCATCAAACCAACCTGCGCAAAGGTGCTGCGGAGCAACTAAGCAGTTGCCTCGCCTCAGACACGATCACATGGTCGTGTCGCCGCGGGGTCGATCGGGATCTCGAATTCGGCTCCCGACGTGCCGCTTTCTCTCCTAGCCACTGGATGGCGCTGCAGGCGCCCCATGGCGGGCGAGGAGAAACCTCCTCGCCCATCGGTCGATATTGTCGGGTAACCGGGAGGCAAGAGTCTCTTAGGATTCCGGCCGGCGCTCAAGATAGGCGAGTGCAAGCAACTGCTCTCGGGCAATAGCGGGACACGAGGCCTAGGGGCCCTCTTTGTGTTAAGCTTTGGGCTTAACGTACGTTTGTAAATATTTGAGTAATGTCGCGTGTGTTTGTAGTATAGATTGAGTGTTTTGTAGCGTTGTGTTTTTATGTACCAATAAACGGGGAGCGGAATCCCGCTCCCGTGAAAGAACCAGGCTGGACTCGGGTTGTTGACGGACCACGTGGGGAACGGCGTATCGGCGGCGGTACGCGAATTCCCACAAATGGCGCATCAACGTTGGGGCAGGCGAGCCGTAATTACGGTCGCAACGTCCGTCGACGACACTGCGTGAAAGTTTACGCGGGGCGGTCCCCCTGGTTGGCGGGTCTATACCGCGGCACTGCGAAGGTGGGAAGGGTACGTCCAAACAAGTGTTCGAGATGGCCACGGGTAATTTCGCCCTCACAGATTTAATGTTTTTGGCCGACGTCGCGACGTCGACAGGGCTGGCGGAGCGGAACTCCGCGGCGATGACCGCAGCGCTGAGTCCGGACACGCCGACGGTGTCGCCGGTGGTGTCTATGCCGCAAAGCACGGAGATGTCCCGTGAATCCACGGCGTTGGTTGCGGCGTTCGCGCACGCCTTACAGAGCATGCAGAGGGAAACGCCGACGCCGAAAACCCTCATCCGTATTCCGGTGCCGGAGTACAGCGGACACAGCGATCGAGCTATGAGCGCGACCGACTTCTTGCTGGCAATCCAGCGATATCGGAAGGCTACCGGCTTGACCGAGAAGGAGACGCTAGGCAGGGTTCTGCCGGTGGCTCTCGTAGGCCCGGCGGCCACGTGGCATCGCCTTGTGGGCGAGTCAGCCGGAACACTCGACGAGTTCACGGCCCTCTTCCGACAAGAATTCTTGCCGGCAGACTACCTGCCAAGAATGCGCAGGGAACTGGAGGAAAGAACGCAGGCTCCCGCTGAGCCCTTCGCGGAGTACCTGCGGGCGATGCAGGAACTCCTGCAGATCGCCGATCCGAATGCTACGGACCAGGAGCAGGTCGAGCGGGTGGTGAGGCAGGCGCATCCCACCTTTTCGCGGTATCTGCGTGGGCGCCCATTCGGAAGTCTGAGTGAGCTCGCACATGAGGCTCGCAGGGTTCAGGCCGACATACTGGCGGAGCGCAGGTACCACCTTCCCCCAGCACCGACCGACACGCTTGAACCCCGATGCGCTTGGCACGGGCCGGTGCCACGTGGGTATCGACGGGGGGAGGCCGCAATGGCGGCGGCCAGCGGTGAGCCCAGCGGAAATCCCTGGGAGCTCACGGACGACGCCTTGGAGCCAGGATCGCTCCTAGGAAGGAGCGCGGCCGTCCATGCGACGGAATTCCGGCCGACTGGCGCACCACGGATCGCCGCAGCACAGGAGCAGACTGCCGCCGACCCGCTGCCACAAAGGGGTGAGCGCATCGGACGTCCCACTGGGGAGAATTCTATCCCAGGTTGGCGAGGCCGCTGCTTTCGGTGCCACGAAATCGGGCACTATAGGCGCGACTGCACAAGGGAGATTTCGGGAAACGGAGGAGGCCGCCGATAAAGTTATCGGCGGCGAAACAGACCAACGAGCGGGTCCCCGACATCCCATCGACGGTGTGCGTGCCAACGGCGTATCGAGTCGGGACAGCGACACGCACCGCGGCCCCATTTATTTCCCTGACAGTGGCGGGAAAGGAGTTCGCAGCCCTTCTGGATAGCGGGGCTAGTGCGTCGCTAATTGGGGACGAGGTCCTCAGGCATCTCCAACAGAAGTCCGTTCGGGTGAGGCATGGGGAGACCACTTTCCAGTTGGCTTGTGGGTCGACGACATCGAGGGGAGCAGTGCGTCTCGTGGTACGTTGGAATCAACGCGCGCAGAGACAGCGGTTCGTCCATTTGGCCGGGCTGACGGTGCCCATCATTCTTGGACGGGATTTCCTGGCCAACACCGGCATCATCACTGACGTGGCAAGTGGCGGGTACCGAGAAGGGGCACAGGCCTTCTTGCACAGGTGCACCTTTTCCAACGATCTCCGAGAAAGTTCTACCGTGGGACCACCGCGGCACAGCTACAACACGCGTAGCCGGAGGCAACCCGATGGGATCGGAACCTCGTAGAGTGCGTGGCCCGGGAAAGGGAAGAAGAGTGTGAACGATCCGAAATCGGCGTTCCCGGCATTGTTTTTCCTTTTTGTTTTCTTTGTGGATGGGGGAGGGGGTGCCTCGGAACCCTCAGTGTTTTTTTTTTGTTTGTTTTGTTTTTGCTTTCAATGTTTTTATTTTTGTGCACGGCGTTCGGCTGGTAAACTGTCATCGGCCCTGCGGCTGCTGCCTCGAGACGCAACTTGGTGTGCACCGAATGGTCCTCTCCTGGGAGACGATGAAAGGATGAGTCGCCGTTCGGACGAACACCAGCCTGGGCTCAGCTCTTCATCTTCGGGCAGCGTATTCCCCGGCCGGAACCACAGCTCGGGGAGCCTCGTTGGACGTCCGCGACGCCACGCAGGACGCCGGGGTGCAGTTCTCAGTGACATTGAACTTCCAGCCCCGCATCGCTCCGGGAGGGCCGTCGCAGCTGGGTCACAACCACAGTCCCTCTCCGGTGCACCACTCCATGGGGGGGCCAGTCTCATGGTGGCCAGGCACACTGTTCAAGGACCCCGTTGCCCCGGAGGCCGCCGCCAAGCCGAAGTCGACACAGTCTACTGTGAGGTGTGCGGTGGCCGCGAACCCCAGGCCTCAGGCGAACTGATGGACCTCAGTGAGGACGACCCATGGGACCAGTGGTGTGGGTGTGCGTGTGTGTGGGGGAGGGGGGGTTCCCAGGCCAAACAAAGCGACGGTGTTCCCGAGCAGCCTAGCCGTACGTCTGAATCCCGGCGTACTTCGATTTTTAGGAGAGGGGAGTATGGCGCACCGTGCATTCGCGAGGGCGCCCATCAAACCAACCTGGCAGTCAGGTGCCGCGGAGCAGCTATGTAGTTGCCTCGCCTCAGACACGATCACATGGTCGTGTCGCCGCGGGGTCGATCGGGATCTCGAATTCGGCTCCCGACGTGCCGCTTTCTCTCCTAGCCACTGGATGGCGCTGCAGGCGCCCCATGGCGGGCGAGGAGAAACCTCCTCGCCCATCGGTCGATATTGTCGGGTAACCGGGAGGCAGGGTTTCCAGATTGGGCTATTAATAGCCAAATTGGGCTACTTTGTAATGGATTTGGCGTCGAAATTTGGTGGTTGGCTATGTGGCTATTTTTGGGCTATTTCACATCCTAACGCGGCATTATTTCTTTTTTTGCTCGGTTTAGTGGAGATATACAAAAGACATTTTAGCATAGACACAAAGCGACAGTCCATCCTTTCCGGATTCCCGCTTTAAGTGATTTTTTTGTGTGAAGAAGCGTGAGCGTGTCCTAGATTCAGCTCCAAAGAGATCGCTTTGGTATTTATTGTGGCTTATCTTATGCTCCCAAGTCCTTTCTTCTTCCTACTGGCGTCTTTTTTCATCGAGTTTCCCACAAACCTCCTACAGGAGGCACCTCTTCCAAAGAAAAAGGACACTAAAGGCAACATAAGACATCCACCAGAATCCGATGTCGTCCGATAACGCGTGTTGTACCAAATATAACAAAGGAGGCTTTTCCGCGAAACATGGAAGTTCCTTAAAGCACAATCAGTCATAATAAATGACAACCAATTTAGAACAATAAATAATCAGAACAAGGCCAAGTTCGAAGCACAGGAATAGCCATGTATCGGTTGCTATCCGAGTTTGCCATCGCGCTCGTGACACTGCCCATGTCGAATGCCACCATGGAGAGGGTATTTAGGAACGTGTCCCTCAGAAAGTCAGACCTAAGGAACAGGAAGTCCCTTCCAACTTTTCAAAACATCCTCTATGTAATGTTTGCTTTCACTGGGAAGAACGTGGTGCTGTAAGGTCGTCAACCCTACTGAAGAATGTTTTGCCTCATTTAAAACGAAACTCAATCAAACGAACGATCTTTTCATAACTATGTGACCGTAAAAACACGTGGAAAATGTTTGTACTTTTTGTGTTTGAAATAAAATACTTTCAATACATTTCAAGATGTCGCAGATCTTGCAAGCTGCTCCTAAACTTTAGATATGCGGACGCAGTGCCTGCGCCTTGAACTCGTACATTCGCGCGCACGATATTTTTTTGTCTAAGCAGATATATTAGATATGGCTACTTTTGGGCTATACAAATTTCTTGCATTTGGCTACTTTTGGGCTGCACCGTCTGGCATTTGGCGGTTTCAGCTAGAACCTACCTGGCAACCCTCGCCGGGAGGCAAGAGTCTCTTAGGATTCCGGCCGGCGCTGAAGATAGGCAAGTGAAGCAACAGCTCTCGAGCAATAGCGGGACACGAGGCCTAGGGGCCCTCTTTGTGTTAAGCTTTGGGCTTAACGTACGTTTGTAAATATTTGAGTAATGTCGCGTGTGTTTATAGTATAGATTGAGTGTTTTGTAGCGTTGTGTTTTTATGTACCAATAAACGGGGAGCGGAATCCCGCTCCCGTGAAAGAACCAGGCTGGACTCGGGTTGTTGACGGACCACGTGGGGTATCGGCGGCGGTACGCGAATTCCCACAGTTTTCACCCCAGCTCGCCTCTTTGACTTCCATGTAAAGGTAAATGCCAACAAAAAAAAACAAAAAGGATGCCCATGAATTCCTTAAATGCTAGGCATTATTGACGACTCGAAATGTTGGAAAGCGGCTGCTGCTTCAGATGAACGACATATCCAGGATGACGAGAAAGTAACTCGCTACATTTGAGCTAGTAACGGGTTGCTTTTGAGCCTCAGTAAAAAGTAATGCGCTTACTTACTTCTTGACCGAGTAGTGAGTGACGGTATTTAGTTACTTAATTTTACTAACACGTGCATGTCTGGTAGCAGCGGGCCGCCAGACGGGCGTCACTGGCAAGACGGCGGCCATCTGTGGACCATCTGGCCTGCGGGCCCGGGTTCGGATACCTCTGGTCTAGAGTATCGTATTTTCTCGGAGTTGACAAAACCTTAACGTCAAGATTATTTATTTATTTATTTTTTTTTACGGAGTACTTGAGGATTTAGTTGCAGCTTCTTTTGTTTTACGAAAGAAATCGACCGTCCCTGCGGCCAATTATTATCGACTTTCTAGAGAAAATGGGTTTAGCCGACAACCCCCGGGCCATAATATAACTTTTCTTCGTTCAAACCCTTTATTTTTTCTTTCTTTTATGGCCCTATCTCCTCTTATCCTCTTGACTCTACTTTGTTCAGGTCACCTTTCGAAAGAACCACTTAAGCATTCCTCGCTATACGTCTAGAAATTGAGAAAGTAGAGGAGACGAGAGTCGTTAACACCGAGTTCTGTCGCAATGATTAGTGGGTAGAACGTAACGCTAGGAGCCTCAAGTCTACTCTGTCCGGACGCGTTCGAATGCATAGAAAAAAAACCAAAAAGAACTCAGAAGAAATAAAAACAGTTACTTTTGTGTCTTCCCACAAATCATTCCAACTGGAGCTCGCGGTGTTCTGACGTCCCAGCGCGCGCTCTTGTCTCCTCCTCTCCCCGAACTTCTGCGAGCTACCATTTTTATCAACTCGGCTGTTGAACGCGCTCTGGGCATGCGCAGTGGCTCCCTTCTGAGGAGCATGAGGCGCCACGCGTTCGCCCAGAGTCCAGCAACTCGACATCTTTTGTCTGAATGTGTAGCGCTATAAAGTTGCACAGTCACTGGCAATATAAGAACGGCAGGGAGCAGCCTCAGTTTCCCCACCTCCAACGCGAGCTTCCTACCTTCGATGACGCCTCGATGTCTCGTGGCGCTCAAGAGTGCACGAGCAGTCAAAGCACGGTTGAAGGCAAGGAGCCCGTGCTGGAGGCCATTTCTTCGAAAGAGCAGCCCTGTCATTCCCAGCCTTTCGGTGACTATAGAGTGGCGTCTCCTGCTATTGTTTGCGTGCGCAACTAAAATCGTCCCTATGGTCGGTGTTTCGCGATTGGCCGAACACCCATTATGACGTTTCAAAAGGTAAGAAGTATGCTCTCATCAACGGAAATGAGAGTAATGTCATACTGTCAACTTTTACAGTGTTGATTCAAGACTGCGATGCCTTCAGCCTCCCCCACGCCTTTTTACACACGCCTTTGAATACACACCGTAGCTTATTGTACACACGCCATCGTTGAAGTCTTTTATGGAGTCATGTATGCCCAACTTTTTTGATCGTTCTGTACAAGATAATTGGATGCTTTTTAAAGAAACGTTACTTTGTTTAATTGACCGTCATATACCACTAACACAGTTTCGAGAGAACGAGTCAGCCCCTTGGTACACCCGAGAGCTTAAAACGCTCTGTAACCGGAAAAAGAGATTGTACCGACGTGCCCGACGTCTAGACACAGATCAGGCTTGGTCTTGTTTCTCAGATGCTTTCGCACTGTACAAGTCGACTGTCGCGAAAGCTAAAACACAATTTTATCAGAGCGATCTTGCCGCTATTCTCAAAAGTAACCCTCAGAAATTTTGGAAGATAATAAACCCCCACTATCGTAAACCGGTTTCATTGGTAAATGACAACGGAACTAATCTCTCTGATGATGATGCTGTTGAAAAGTTTTGCGATGCATTCTCCGCTGTGTTTAACAGTAGCGTCATCACATCTTTGCCAGATAATGTAACCATGTCGTTTCCACGAATGCATCCAATTACTTTCACGGAAAACGGCATTAGCAAGTTGATAGATGCACTTAAGATCTCATCGTCACCAGGGGCTGACGACATAAACAGTAAAATACTAAAGATTACTAAACCACTGTCAACTGTTTTTCTAACCTTTCTGTTTCAACAGTCCATAGATACTGGTGCTATTCCTGACGACTGGAGGGAAGGTAAGGTCGTTCCGGTCCACAAAGGCGGCGATGCGCACTCCCTCTAAATTACCGACCCATATCATTAACTTCTGTTTGTTGTAAACTCATGGAACATGTCATTCATTCCCAAGTTATACATTTTCTAGAACAAAACAATTTCTTTTTTCCTAATCAACATGGCTTTAGAAAACATCGTTCTTGTGAAACACAGCTTGCCGCTTTCAGCCATGACATTCATATTTCCCTAGAAACCTCTCCTCAGGTTGATGCTATCTTTCTCGATTTTTCCAAAGCTTTCGATCGTGTTTCTCATAAACTCCTACTAACAAAACTGTCCGCACTTTCCCTTGATTCTTCCGTTCTAGCATGGATTGAAAATTTTCTCTCTTACCGAACCCAGCATGTGCACATCAACAACTGCCGTTCCCGAAGCGCTCCTGTAACCTCTGGCATACCGCAAGGATCTGTTCTTGGACCCCTGCTTTTTCTTGTGTATATTAATGATCTCCCCCTTTCGCTGTCCTCTACGGTCCGCCTGTTTGCCGATGACTGCGTAATCTACAGGCCCATAGCTAACACAAATGACTCACTTAATCTGCAGACTGATCTTGACCGAATTAATGAATGGTGTTCAAAGTGGCAAATGCTCTTAAATGCTTCCAAATCTAAATCCCTCTCTTTTTTCGAACCCGTCAACACCTTCAAGCTTCTTACTCTATTGGTAACCTCAATGTTGATGCCGTCTCAACTTACAAATATCTTGGCGTTCATTTCACTCACGACCTTTCCTGGAAGACTCATATTAACAACATCATTTCCGATTCAAACCGCACTCTTGGTTTCTTACGCCGCAATCTTCGTCTCGCGTCCTCATCTGTCAAACGCCTCGCATACGTCACATTAGTACGCCCAAAGTTAGAATATGCATCATCAGTCTGGGACCCTCATCTTAAATTCCTTACATCGGACATAGAATCACTTCAGAACCGTGCAGCTCGCTTTATAACGTCTCAGTACTCCAGGTTTGTCAGCGTAACTGAACTTAAACAAAACTTATCTTTGACTCCTTTATGTTCACGCAGGCGTATTGCTAAACTATGTCTTTTTCACAGGTTTTACTACGATGACCAGCTACATAGCTCATTCATCTTGCCACCTCATCGCATATCCCCTCGTGTTGATCACCCTGCAAAAGTTGGCCTTCTTTTTACCCGAAACACAGCATTCTTTAAATCTTTTTTCCCGGCGACATCTGTGGACTGGAACGGCCTGCCTGAAATCATCGTCTCCACCCAAGACATCGGCTCATTCCGCGAATTGTTATCATCACATCTCCTATAACCCCACTCCCTTATGTAATACCCTAACTCCAGGGTTCTTAAGGTATTTAAATAAATAAATAAATAAATAATACTTTGTTAAAGTCTCTGTCATACTCTGACGTTCAGCTTGAGTGCGTGTTGGCGATGTAGAGGAGGAAATAGAGGCAATTGTAGGTGCAGGCTCATATAGACCCCTTTGTCTCTGCCTCTGATGTTCGGCGCAGCGAACGCAGCATAGCGCAGAACGTGAGCCTTTCATGAAAAGACGAGCAGGAACTCGATATCTTCGACCAATCAGTATACGTGTGCACTGCGCCACGTCACGTTCTCTACGCTTGACGGTGGGGAGTGCCTTTAGGAGTGCCCGTCTTGCTGAGCCACTTACTATAAATTTTAAGCGCTCGGGAAAACCGGCGCTGCAAGCTGTAGTTTCCTTTCAACGATCTTTATTTTGGCGACAACACGTGGTTCAACCTCGTTGTTGATTGCGACCGACGAGATAAGTACGGGAAGTAGCTGCTTTAGAGTCACCACTTCCACACAACCTTTCCATCTTAGCATAGCCTCCTCTATACTGACAAAGCCTGGCAGTTCGACGACGGAGCCATAGAATGCCCGGTCGCAGACTTTGAGCACGATGATCTGGTAGCACAGAGCATCAAAGAGCCATTTCTCGGGAAACCTGGACGTGAAACACACTTGCTCGCTCGGGAGAAATGTGTTTCGGCGTCTCGCCACAGCCGGGCACCAGTCACGTGGCTCTCATCTCCCCCTCCGTTGTCTGCCGCTCCACCTTTTCAATTTCGGCGGCCGCTTCTCGTGGCGATCTGCTAAGCTTTGTTAGTATATAGGAGGCTATGCTTTTTTATATCAGTTCGTCGTCTCGTAAGCATTGAGCTTGCACGCGCTGCTAAAGCACGACGGAAAGTAACAAGCGCGTGCTGGAGGCCAGGAATCTGAAAAAGACGCCCTGCCGTTGTGAGAATAATTTCATTATGGGGAAGGAGCTTAGCCTCTCATGCGCTTCGCTTTCGGCACCTGCTTGTTCCAGCTGCAAGCCGAAAAAATGGGTATAAAAAAAGAAAAAAAAAAAGAAACGTAGCAAAAGACGTTTACAGTTTTTTTTCCCCTTTTATGTACTACTGCAGCGCGCAATGACAAGCAGAGAAATATAGGCGCCCTTCTGCTGCGCATTGTGTGTTTTCCGACTTCATCCGCAGGATTAAGATACTGCTAAAAACTTTTTTGTTTCATCGCCCGATAAAGTGCACTGTTTTCCGGTGGTAAAAAAAAAAAAGAAGCAGTATCATACAAAGTAGGGTAGGCAAACAATTTGGCCTCCAGCTTTCGGAGCTTAATCTTCCGCCAAGCGGGGGCTCCCTTGTGTGCTTACCCAGCCGCGAATGTGCACACACACTACCCTTAATTAAAAAAGGAATAATCTGCGAGGAGCAAGAGAACACAAGGTTCGTTCGTTGGACTTTCTGCTGATATTTCCCCATCTTTCATTTTAATCAACTCTTAGGCACAAGAGATGCACTTCAGGAGCCGAGGCATAGTCCTAAAGGTTTCGGGAGCAGTACGGAAACGGAACCCCCTCGGAAATTGCCAGGGCGACGCGCCAAGAAGCAGTTGAATCACAAAATACATTTTCAGACATAGAACTCGCTTAGATGGAACGAAGGAGAGAGAGAAAGGGAAACAGAGAAAGAGAGAGAGAAAGTGAAAAGAGAAAGGGAAAGAAACAAGTTGTTGTTTATTAAACAGCACTGAGTGGGTGAGAAAGGCAATGAAGCACTTCCTGTGGCCCGCCTCTAGCAGACCTCTGACAATGCTTCCGAAAGCCGCCCATCCGTTCTCGTACTGTGAGTAACTATAATTCTATATGGTGTTATAGCAGGCCAGGTCTTTCAGTGCTATGCGGTGATCAAGTCGTCTGCTGCTTGCGCAGGGGTTGTGGTGACGTCAGAACAACGCCGAGCTCTGATTGGCTTTGATTGAAAGGAAAGTAAGCGGGCCTCAATGCTAGATGCCTTGAGGTCTGTCCACTTTTTCTTCAATCAGCCAATAACAGCTCGGTGTTCTGACATCATCGCAACCCCTGTGCAAGAAACAGACGAACTTCCGCTCCGCATAGTGTTAACTTAGTAATCCGATTTTTGTTCTTCAGCAATGGTGACAGGACGAAGAGGAAAGTGCACAAAAGGAAACAATATTTTCGTGTCTGGGCTGTGAAACGAATAAAAGACAGTAAGTAAAAATATCTTCGAGCCCATCGTCCTCATGCTTCTTTTGTTTTTAAAATGGTAAAATTCGGGTTTGCTTGAGAAGAAGTTGCTATTGTTTATGCTACAATAGTCGTACTACGGCGCCCGGAACGCATTTCCGACTTTTGTGTTTAGCGTCCTATCCTGGCGTATCGAAAATGGTCCCGAGGAGGAAACAGATGACGTCATGTTGTCGGATGTCGCAATCCTAGTGTCCTAGTGGTTTGTCGTAGAAATGCCGGCGAAAAGTACGAGCAAACGTGAGTGTCACTGTCGCCACAGCGTCACTACTCATGGCTGCCGAAGCTTGCGTGGACTGACAAGGTGAAGAGCGACATGCTGGAGAACAAGCGTCTGCTGTGACGCCGCCAGAATCGAGGCCGGCGACAGCGTCATCAGGCAAAAATTGAGATACCATTTTTTTGGGCGCGGTAAACGCACCGGTCGGAGACGCGTCCCAGGCGCCATAGCTGTACTACAGTGCCCTAGAAGTTGGGTAGTCGGCTCACCGCCCTATCTCCCCCGTGTATTGCACTGAAGCGGCCGATGTCGAAAACGACGGAGGCGCAGCAGTAAATTCCTCCTGAAACATCTCCCTTGCTGGCGGCGATTGATATGGGCGATAAGAGCCGCCTAGCCGAGCTGCTCTGGATAATGCGCGCTGAAAAAGTTTCAGGAGGAAACTCTCATAACGCCACGCCGCGTCGACATCAAACGCGTCAGGCCAAGCTGTCCCGTGAGCCCACTGCAACTCTCTAGGCCACTGTAGCTGTAAGCAAGTAAGAAATTCGTCGAGTAAACCCCACCACCTACCAGCCACGGCCTCGAGTTGCTCCGCGCGGCCTACCAGAAAAGGCAGAAGATAGCCTTGACATGCTATGTGAAGAAAGCGCAACGTATAGACCTTTGCAAAAAGAGCTCTCCGGCCGCCGCCATTTTGCGAATCGAGCGACCCCTATCAGCCAGAAATTTCTGCCACCTGCCTGAGCTGTGGAAACCCGGTCAGCGTGGCTCCCCACCTGCATTGTGCATTCGGAGTTCGCCGGCTTTTCTCGGAAGTTTTGACTTTATTTGCCTGTTTATGATGCTTACCCTTTGTGTGTTATCTTCCACTGTGAGAAACAGGGAATACCAGGGCTCGTAGCCTGCTCGGCCTCCGCAGGAAACGAACGAAGAGAGCGAACGTCAAGCAGCCCGCGACGCGGGCAGTTCGACGTTCTTGGACGGATTATTTCCGTTGAGATAATCTCCAAAAAGCATTCCCAACTATGTTCCGGGTTTCGCAAAAAAAAAAAAAAAAAGCTGATAGGGTCGGGTTCGGGGTGTGGGGACGGAATAGAGACGTTCGTTCATTTGCTTCAGCTCTCTTCAAAACGTGCCCCAAAACATGCCGGATTCCGTCCGATCGTCGTGAAGTGACTATCGTCGACGCTGTATATTGGATATGCTGTGTTATTTGAGACCTTTTTCTCAAATCCTGTTCGGATAACGCGGCACCGTGGGGTACGTACAATATATGTTGTTCGATTGATGAGACTCGTTGAATTTCATGTTGTGGGAGGGGAACATCCATGCAGTTCGAATATCCTGTGTGGTCAAATATTTTCGACGGTTAAGACCTTTGTAGATTGACATGGCTTAGTGTATGGTGCCGTAGAAAGATCAACATAAAATGAAACAAACATTCCAGTTGCATTTGTTCTGTCGCGCACGGACTCACCAAAACAGCTTTCATATCTTTGTTTTTGTTCCCAAAAATAGTACAATGCATTCTTGAAAACCCCGAGAAATTCTATTAGCCATAGAACAGAAAAGAAAAAAGAAAACGCGGCAATTTAGCCTCCACCAACGTCCGGAAGTGCGCCTACGCAGGCTGCCACAGCCCACTGACTAGAAAATCCACAGCTCAGCGCAGTCGGGCAACACTGGCGTACCCTCTCAAAACCAGGGACGCGCGCTGTAAGTCGCTTCGTTCGAGACTGCCGCTGGAAAGGTCTATACGTGCGCCCGGGGTAGCGGACTATTTGCGCACCGCGGAGGAATTGCGAGTGGCGGCAATGAGGGCGTGGGCGGAGGTCCTGGCGCATTCACGCGCGTCTCTGACGTCACGCCGCTGCGGCGGCGCTGCTGTTGGCACGGCGCATGTGGAGAGGGTCCATCTCATACCATCGGGAGCGTTCGCAGACTAATGGCGGACGCCTTCCGCACCGATTGGTCAGATGTGCGCCTGCACTGTGTTGTCGCGTGACGAGAAGGAAGGCAAGCGGAAAGGTAGAAACGCTGGCAGACGATCAACGCGTTCGTCGCCTCCTGGCACATCATATTGCAAATGCGGCCCATAAACCACGTGACTCCTATCGAGAAGTTGGACACTCATTATCATACAGGCCTCTCAAGGCGCGTGCGCATACGCTGCCCCTCACCTGAATAGGCTTTCTGCACTCGCGAAGTCTCCATATCTGGTGCGGGAAAACACAGGTTTGTTTGCAAGCAGCCTGTTGGTCTATTCGCGACTCCAGTAAAACGGACGGCACCTAGCGGGAAAGCACTGAACTGGAAGAAAACAGGTTTTCTCGCGATTTCTGTTCGTCTCTGTGGCTTCCGGGATCACACGTCGTCGGTGGTGGCGCGATGGAACAGTTGTCACGGTAACACAGTTCATTACTGTTGTATCACGTGTTGCCCAGGTCGCTCTGAACGCTACCTATACGCAACCGCGTGAATTAGGCATTGTGCGTTTATCAACGTTCATCAGCACCGTAGAAGGACAGTCCTTCCATCGCTTCCCCAAAGACCAGGCCCATGGAAGCTCGCTTACGCCAGCACGTCGCCGCAGGTCTGAAACGTAGTGAACAGAAAAAGGGCACACTACTTTCAGTCCAACGCTAGTTTGCGGAAACCCGAGCGGTGTGCGTTGAGCAGGCACGTGGAACGGCACGACCTGTGTAGGCCGCCATATCTGCCCGATAGTAGCGACCCCCATTCGCGGAGAGAAGTTTGGGTATCGCCGCCTGGTGGAATTCTCTCACAACCAAGAGTGAGGATACTCCAACTTCCTCTGCTGGTGCAAGAACGTGCAAAGCCAAACATCTATGCACTACGATAATTAAAACAGAATCGCGCGGGTAGCAGGCGCACTACCCATAGTGAGGAAACCAGAAGAGCCCCTAGCGAGCTTCTATCCGCGAATGGGTCGCTGGTGTCGGGAATAGAGGCCGTAGACAGATGGCCTTCTTCCAAGAGCTTCTGACACCATTGCGTGTTTGGGACTGACCTCAAAGGGTCGAAAACGAATCAAACAGGCCCAGCATTTATAATAGCGGTGGCAACGCTGCCGATGGTGGAAAGTATAGAGAGCTTTTAGTAGATCGTACGCTGACGTACGCGGAGGAAAACGGGTCAGTGGGCGCGAACTCAACCCATGCTTCGAAGTGATGGCACGAGCTCAAGCTTAGTAAGCGTAGCTTTAAAATACGATATACTAAAACTTTATATTATCAACATTGCCGTAGCAACGACATATTCTAAATATAATGTCGAAGTAATGAATAGCGCGGTCGAGTGCAGTGGCGTCGGCCTGAGGCTTCAGAAAATGTTCTGGCCGCAAGAAATATACCATCGTGGAACAATGCGACTTGTTCACAGTTGGTTCGAAGTGAACCTCTTGGGAAGAAAGAGCAGCAAGAAACTTGACAAGAGTGTAATAGAGCAAACACGTCAGGACGGCGCTGAACTACAACTGTTGTTTATTGCACAAAGAAGAAGGAAGAAAACAGGAAGCATCTTAATCAGATAACAATATATAGAACATACAAACGTGCCAACCAAGAAGCATGATATGTGGCGACAGGCCCAATCGAGTGGCTACGCAATGCTTCGTCGATCGATCGCAGGTACCGGAGACTCTTTGTCAGATAACGCCGCAGACGGTATCGCTGACGTGTAATAAACAACAGTTGTTAGTTCAGCGCCGTCCTGTCATGTTTGTTCCTTTACCTTGTCCAAGTTTCTTTGCCGCTGTTGTCTTCCCAAGACATGTTCACCATCGTGAAACGCATTACTCACATTTTCAAACGCTAAAAAAAGAAAAAAGTTTTCCTACAACAATTTTTTTATTGTGTCGTCACGCTCGAGTGGCTGTGGGGATTCAATCGGCGTAAAAAGAACAAACGATGAAGCACGATCTTTCGCTCAGTCTCGATGTTTGAATTATTTTAATCAAACATTTAGAGTAACAAACGCTCGTCTAAAACGTTTTGATGAGGGTTCTTTCCGAAATCTAAAACACGTTGATTAGAGATGTTTTTACTCTCATTTTTTCCCATTTAGTACTTGATTTATTTTATTTTTATTCGTTTTACATCTCTCTCATCGTAAACGCGGATAATAATAATAAAAGAAAACGATGGGAGCTCTGGAGAAAACTGCACAGGCAAAAACGCGCACTCGCTTTGAAAGAAAAATAAATAAAGAAGTTAATTCCAGCCACGCACATATCTCCTTGATCAAAATCAATCAAACCAGCAAGTCAATCTTTCCTGTCTCTTAAAAATGTTTGAAAGGCAGGAGCATTAACGGAGGAAAGAATGAAGCCTAAAGAAAATAAAACAATATGGCAGCTGCGGCGTCATAAAATTTATAAGCAGAAGAACCGGAGCGCGAGATTAAAAATATTTTATCTGACAATGAAAGCCTTCCCGAATTTTCTGCACGCCCAAACTTATACAAAAAGGGAAAGAGAAAACGTGGTAAGGCACTTTTAATAATAAGGCACTGACCTAACCTAACGTGTTGTTGGTTTTGTTGTTTGGAGTGAATGAAAGACAGCCTGGACAAATATAAGTGACCTCCCATTACTGGATAAGCCGCTCCCCGCCTAGGGGCAAGGGAACCCGAAAATGACTGAAAGATATAAAGTAAAAATTAATCAGGGGTTATAATATATGTTTTATGGCTGAAGAAAGAGGGCGACTTGCTTCAAGGAGATGCGCTTGAGTCAGCTCCTTGTTCGGCTTATGTCATCGCAAGCAGTCCACTAGACTCGGCTGTCGCAGAAAGTTCTAGATGCCCTGATAGGCCCCACGGTTCCCTATAATAAAGCGCGAAGTAGATATTAGACGGTCGAGTAAAGTACGGGCCATTGACTGTATACCGATTGTACAGACCCTTCCTCTGGGCTTCATATTCAGAGAAGAAATGTCAAAAACGCAGGCGAGATGGTGAATGACATCCATAGTAACCCTGAGACGTAGGAACGATGAAAAAACGGACAGAACAACAAAGTCTCTACACTTTTTTCCTACTCTATTCAGAGTAGAAAAAGAAAGCGCGTGTCGGATATCATGATGTGCACCGCATTGCTGGCAGCTGGGGTCGTTGACATACATGTAAAATTTGATATCATGCTGTTTTTCGTTCGTTTCATCATCAGACTGTGTTTGCGCGCGAAACTCGAGATTTATAAACATTCTTAATCCGAAAAAATAAAAAAGTAAGGCGGCATTCCTTGTTAGCGCATCCCATCGGATGTGAGCTTGAGAGTTGAGTAGTTACAAAAAAAAAAAAGAGTAGTTGGGGGTCGTGTGTGTTAAAGGCACACTGACAGGGTATTTAAGCTCGCCGAGGTTTTTAGTTGTACATGACATATGAGAGCCCAACTACCCAAAACACAATTTGCTGGCTCGAAATTCGGTTTCTTTCCACCCGAAAACCGCCGATCAAGAACTGGCCGGTTCGAGTCTCGCTCACTCTCTTTTCCGTTCTCACGGGCCGTTTTCTAAAGTTTCGACGCGACCACCAAATTTAATCAAAGTCGTTGCTCACTGAAGGCACACACTCAAAATTAAAAATGGAACAAAATATGAAACTCATTTTTTGTGGCTTCTAAAAAACTGCGGCAAATACGTTGATTGAAAAAAAAAAAGTTCCACAGAGAATTGGAACCATCTCTGTGCGTGCGTCGTTTCGCGTATCGTGGGACTCGCGGGGACGGCGATGGCAGCGGACGACGGGCGTGGCACCTCTACTTCAGAACTGTTGCTCGCGGTACCGGCGAATGCTGTCTGCCTTTAAAGAGTAAATTTTGGACTGATCAAAAGAATTGGTATTCATCCCGTACGACACGCCCGACCACCAAGCCGATTCGCACGAAGACGTCGCCGAGCCGTCGCTCCTTCTCGTGGCTGAAGACATCGCTCGCGCAAGCGTCAAGCACGAAGTCTGTACAGAGCGTGACACTGTTAGCGCGAAAAAGCGATCGCCGGTTTTTCTAATTTTTCTCTTTGGAAACCAAGGATGTCATCCAAGTTATTATTGCTACAACAAGAGCTAATTTAGTTCTATTATGTAGGCGATAAAATTTCGTGCTTGCTATTGCTATTTAGAAGAAAAATGCGAAAATGCGCCGATGTCGTGTTCGCGCTAACAGTGTCGCGATGTGTACTTCGAGTTGATTATGCACGCGTACGATTTCTTTACTATGCGCGAATGTCGCCAATGCGTGGAGCTTCCCGACTTCGACCCGTGAGTGCTTTTGCTGGAGGAAAATCGGCAGCAAACTTTCCAACTTACAGTTTACTGGCTGCATTATTACTGAGGAACCCTCAGTAGCTCAGTGGAAAGATGTCCGCTTCACACGTGGTAGGACCGGGTTCGATCCCCAGTGAAAGCGTACCTTTTTTTTTTTTCATACATTTCGCGATGTTTACATTTTCTTTTTTTACAATTATCACTGAAGAAACAATAAAAGAAATAACCAGCAAATTTTGTGGTCGAAACGTTGCTGAATTAAATGGTATGAAATTTCCTTTTTGACACCTGCCAACTCAATGTAATCACTTTCCACAAAATACAAGGAGCATATAAATCAGGTAGCGTTCGCTTTCCGAGGTGCCCGTAAATGTTCTACAGGAATTGCAGCCAGCCATTGGTTCCGATCCCGTTGATCTTTCGGAAACTCTGTCGCACAATGCCACTTTTTCCGGACGCAGGACATGTGAGCCAGCTCTTCAGGCAACATCTTGGGTGTATTCTTTTCGGAGCCGATCACGGAAATTCACCACGGGCACTCACTACTCTTCTCCAACTCCTGAATGTACAAAACAACTCATCTTGAAGTACAGAACAGCGAGCGGAACAAACAGAACTGCAAAAAAATCGCACGTCAAACAGTTCCCTCTACGCCGCCACGCATGTCGTCTGCTACGCAGTGGGGGAAAAAAAGCGCACGGTCGGGTGTAGCCGCGTGACTTGCGCCACTCACTCTCTCCTCTCCACTTCTTCGACTCCCTGCGCGGGTTTCGGTTTCGGTTTCTAGCAGTTGCGTCTTTTGGCTTTATTAAAAAAATAAGCTACTCTGTTGCAAAATATTAATTGGGTAGTCCTCCGACACCATAATAAAACGCCTGACAAAAATGAAAAAAAAAGTTTTTTTGGGGTGTCAGTGTACCTTTAAGCAGCTTGGTGACAAGTGACAAAGGAATGCCAGTTTCAGGCAAATCCGGTGGTGGCATATTCACAGGACAGACCGAATCGCGATTTTCTTTCGCGGATTGTGCATCACGTGACTGGCACGTCATCCGTTCCTGCTGCCCTCGGATCATCCGTGGACGAGCTGACCGATAGAATCGGAACACTTCTTCACTCACGGGTTTTCGGCGGGGGACACAGAACGAATTGTCTACAAAGCGTTTAGTGATTCAACAAAAAGGGTTTTATTTGTAAAGACGAAAATTAGATGTCGCGTCAATACGTCGTTCCGTGTTTGTCGGGTGATTCTTATTTCCACGTCACGTGAAAGAAGCGTAACCGTTTCCATCTGTCGCCGGCTGTTTTAACGTTTCTAAAGGACAGAAAGCCGTTTCTTGCGATTTAAAATCAAGCTTGAAATAACTCGCAACGATGTTTTTAGGAACCATGCATGGCTGAAGTGCTGTTGCTCTGAAGCCTAGCTGTTTTAGTGGCTCTAGTGAAGATAGAAGGCTTGACTTTGGTTTCCCTTGTCTCTTTCCAAAGAAATGCTTCATCAATAACTTAAAAGCGTATAGAAAAAAAAATTGAATGCGGAGCGTGGAACGTTTGATTCGCTTCCCATATGCCATTCATTATTGTTTTACAAACTTCCCTGGGGAATTTATAAGCACCGATTAAAAAGTTGAAAAACTGAAACGCAATTTTGGCTACAAGTTTTGCCGAATGCACAGTTGTGCTCCCCCCCCCTCCTTAAAAAAAAGTAAGTAATTGAGAGTCAAAGTTAACTTGTTGCGTAATGTCAGGATCTAAGCGCTCCGATAGACTGCAATATAGATTACTGTATACTGCAAAATTCTGTTTTTGTTGCTCCTGTTTTTTTTTTTAATTAAATACACCAGAGACTCGGACGTAGCCTTTTTCACAAAATGCGCGAGAAAGCGTCATTTTGATTTGAACTTAATTTAACGTTGGGGTTGCGTCATCGTACTACACGAAGCGTTCGAATGACTTCCGCGCTCACGTCACTTCCCGTGATAAATGAAGAAGCCCTTTTTTTTGTGCTTTTTCTCTCTCTCTTCTCTCTCTCTCTCTCTTTCTCTCTCCTTTCTCTCTCATATCTTAACCCTTCCGGTCTTTCAGTTCTTCGTGGCTCGCGGTTGTGCATATTTTTGAAAGGCTGAACCTTCGCCTTAGTTAAAGAGACCATGGAAAGATTTTAGAAGTTCTTCCTCCTTAGCTTTAATCCTCAACTCAAAAGCGAAATGAGAAATCACATGGCCGTGACGTGCTTGAACACCGGAAACGTTGACTCTTAGCTTACATCGTGCGTAACGGATTACCAGCTACGAGTTACAACGAGTCAACGAGTAACGTATTTAGTAACTTTTTTAGAAAAGGAACGAAAACGTATTTAGTTACTTTTAGAAAAGGAACGAGTAACGTATTCAGTTACATTTAAGGCCAAGTAACGAGTAATGGTATTTTGTTACTTTTGTGGGAGTAATGTGTACAACAAACTTTGAGCGCCCTAATGCGTCTATTGGGACAAAGGCAGATGGGCCACCAGAAAAACCACTAAGCACTATGACAGTATAACAGCGTTTAACGCTATATATGTCGGTCAAGCACTACAAATGGGAATGTCCTTCACCCAAAGAACGGAATAAGGTTCGTTGGTTGGACCTTCTAGAATTGTGTACAGACGGAGTGCAAACCCGAAGGTTGCCAACGCGGGAAGGCACATAACCCTGTCAACTTCGAGCTTTAGAAGCAAAGACAACAAGAAAGAGAGAGGAAAATCCCAGATTCACCAGCTCTTTCTGAAGCATAGCACTGCCGTTCATTCGAACGCGTCAGTAGAACGACTCTTCAGCGTAGCCGGAGATGTATTTTCAAGGAAGCCGGGAAACATAACTGATGAAAACTACGAGAGGCAGCTACCGCTTAAACGTAACAACTACTGAAAAGAAAGCAAGAAACAAAGACACAAAAGCATGCAGTTGTGTATTTTGTCGTCAAAATAAGGAGAAAAGTAACTCGTTAGTTTTTGAGGTAAAGTAACGCGTTCCTTTTGAGAATCAGTAACGGGTAACGAGTTAAATTAATTTTTAAGCGAAGAAGGAGTAACGGTATTTAGATACTTTTTGGAGGTAACGTGTACATGTCTGATTCACACGTGATGATAAGTGCCGTCAGGGACCTCATTGGCCACATATGTGAATCCAAATATTCGTCGACGAATTGATCGTTGACGAGAGCAGACGTCCGAGTGACGCAGTGCTCTTGTCCGAAGCGTGAGCTGGGCACGTGCTTAGGTACGGCGGAAGCATCGCACTAAAAGGCGAAGAGCTTTCGATGGAAAGGAAGTACGAAATAGCCCACTCTATTTTTTAAAGTTTCGTACCGAAGAGCAGGCCTTTAGCCTTATAGCCTCCTGTACTATTTTTTTTTCTTTCTAAGCGATATGCCATTAGTTAATTCCCAATTTATCCCAGCCCATAATTCGTTTGTCGGTCTTTTTAAAGGGACACTCACAGGGTATTTATGCTCGCCAAGGTTTTTAGTTGTACATGACGTATGACAGCCCAACTATACCCAGTACAGAATTTGCGGCTCGAAATTCGATTTCTTTCCGCCCAAAACCACCGATCGAGAACTGGCCGGTCTGAGTCGCGCTCACTCTCTTCTTCGTGGTGAAGGGTCGTTTTCTAAGGTTTAGACAGAACCACCAAATTCAAGAAAAGTCGTGGGTCATCCAAGGCGCACGCTCACTATTAAAAATAGAAAAAAAATGAAACCCATTTTTGCGGCTGTTAAAGGGCTGTTTGTAAAATTGTGTCGCTTTGCCGTAATAGTATTTCCATTGAATATATTTTTTTTATGTTTGAGAAACAAATAATCTCGATAGAGTTATTATCGTTTTCAAAAATATCAGGATATTGCCTTTCCGCTTCGGTTTCAAACGATAACAAAGATGGCTGCTGGAGTTTGCGAAGTAATTAAGAAGAGCAGCTCGTCGAGCTCGTCTATTTTAATAAGTGCGAGTCGTCCTACCTTCACCGAGGTCTTTAGACGGAGATCTCCTCACCCGATCTAGTTCACAGCAAAGAACTGCGTTAAGTACACGCCTTCGGCAGCGCTGATGGCGCTGGGCGGGTGTGGGGCCTGGAACCCATTCTCCGACTGATGTGTTTCGCGTCCTATCCTCAGCAATACATGAAACGTGCTCCCGAAGTGGCAACAAATGACGTCACGGAAGCCGAAGTGTCGTGCTGTCGGATGTCGCGATCCTGGCGGTTGGGCCTAGAAATGCTGGCGAAACGCACGAGCGAATGCGAATGTCGCTGTCGTCATGGCGTCCCAACTTCTGGCTGCTGAAGCTTTTGTAGACTGTCACACCAGAGAGCGACCTGCTGCAGAGCAGGCTTCTGCTACATCCACCACCGCTGCTGGAGAACCGCCAGGATCGCGACCGGCGAGAGCATGACACTTTTATGACGCACCAGGCGGAAATCGAGGAACCACTTTTTTGGACGCGGTAAGCACACCAGTTGGAGACGCGTTCCAGGCACCATAGTGCGGGTGCTTAGGTTCGTAGCGGGTGGTAGCGGGACTGGCCTAAGCCTAGAGTTCCATTTGAAATATGTTGGTTCATTTGGCTTGAAGAAGAAGAATAAAATAAATGGTGTTATGGAGAATTTGGCTTGTTCCTTTGCGCATGTTGATGCTGAATAAAGATATTGGTTCCCGTAAAAGTGGCCCCGCTGCTCTGTGAATTGTGCGATCGTTGTGACTGCAACGCAACCACGGTTTCAGCACCGAGAAGAAACACAGGTAAGAAGTGGCGAGTGATTTGGTTGGAGGCAATCGGGCGTTCGGCTCGCATCAAGTTTGTTCCCGTCATTCTGCTTCGAAAGAAAAGTAGCTCTACATTTTGTTGTGTATACCTGGCCTGCCAATGCGAATATTTTTTGGTCACGTTTTAGTTGTGCGTCACGACGTTCCCACACATTGCTCGAGGATGACATGCAAAAAAATAACAAGAACAGAGAAGCTGAAAGTGCAACATATTTATTTTGAGTATTTTTTATAATCCTCTCTGTCGCTTTTACCGCACTTCGACAGACGCTGACAGAGGCTTGCTTCGGACCGTGGCTCCTGCATGATGGAACGCTAGAGAACGCCGCTTTCATGGTCGCGTCTTGCAAGCGTCGCAGACGTTTTTAGACGGACGCGGAATAGCAGACGGACGAAGGCGAAAACGGACGCCGACGCGCAGCTTTCATGTCCGCGTCTGTGCATGGCAGACTACGATGTACGGTGGTGTAGAATAACAGACGACGCCGAAAGCCTCCGCTTGTCTGCTCGCACGACCAGCTGGTGGTGTCAGACTTCTAGACTAGACGCACCGGATGTCCGGAAAACGGACACAGTAGGCTTCCGAGCATGTTCGGTCGAGCAGCCAAGTCAATCCAGTAGTAATAGGCGGGACCACTGATTTGTGGGCGGAGCTTAGAACGGGCCGTGACCTCCACCTAAATTGCGTCTAGTGGCGTAAATATTGCACTAAAAAATTGCTGCAAAAAATTAACACCTTTGCAGCATGGTTTCCTCAGTGGTAAGTCTGTCCAGACCAATTTGTGTACTTTTCTAGATTTTTGCGCTCCATGTGTTTTAAATAGGGGGCAAGTTGACACAATATACTTTGATATGACCAAAGCTTTTGATAAGGTCAGTCATAAATTGCTCTTGCATAAATTGTTTTTATATGGTCTATCTCCAAAGTTATGTGAGTGGTTCCAGAGTTACCTGTCACTTCGCCCGAATTCTGTTCGGGTTGTTGACAGTTATTCCTATAGTTATTTTTCAACGTCAGGTGTTCCCCAGGGGTCGATCCTGGGGCCTCTCTTGTTTTTAATCTTTATAAAGGATATAGTATCTTGTGTCCAAAGTTCCCAGTTGTTACTTTTCGCGGATGATATCAAGTTGTTTAAAATGATTCACTCTCCTGTAGACTGTGATATCCTACAGCGTGATGTGTCTTGCATCTCTCAGTGGTGTGAACAAAATCTATTATTGCTTAATCCTGCTAAAACAAAGGTCCTATCTGTGTGCCGACGCCATGTGCTTTTTAATTTTACTTATGATCTCGATATCATGCCCATTGAACGTGTACTCTGTGTGAAAGATCTTGGAGTGTTCATTGATAGTGCATTGTCTTTTAGAAATCATGTATCTTTTGTGGTTGGAAGTTAAATGAGAGTGCTGGGAACCATATCACGTTTGACGAAGAATTTCAGGAAGCCTTATTGTTTGTTACAACTTTACAAATCTTTAGTTAGGTCACGACTGGAATTTGCTTCGGTAATATGGAACTCAATATCTAAAACACAAGCCATGACCATTGAACATGTTCAGAAAAGACTGATTCGTATTGTTTACGATAGGTACTTTGAAAGGCGCTGTTATTATAACTATGGATACATACTAAGGTCATTTTCGCTTACACCTTTGTCTGACAGGAGAACAATTCATGATTTCGTATTTTTGCATAAGGTTGTTAATGGTGTCATCGACTCGCCACCACTGCTCAGCAAAGTAAATTTTCATGTTAACTTTCGCAATACCAGACATCTCGTATGCTTTGACGTTCGTTCACCATGTTGTACTTCACCGCTTTCTCGGATTCAGACATTGTATAACAGCATCGCTCCTGTTCACCTAGATTTCTGTACATCTATTTCATTGTACCGCCTTCAGTTGAATAGCCTTGCAATTTACTGATAACTTTTTTGTGATGGTATTATGCTAACGTGTTTCTAGGGTCGTATTGGTGCACCAGAGAGAAGACCACTGTGGTTGTTTCTGGGCACTGAAGCAATAAAGATCATTATTATTATTATTATTATCATTATTATTATTATTATTATTATTATTATTATTATTATTATTATTATTATTATTATTATTATTAGGAATTATTATTCATATATTATTATATAGGAAGAAGAAGAAGTCTCAACAGTGGCGGTCGTTCGCTTCTAGAGCTCCTCATATTTTCCCCTGTAATTAATACTTCTCAAGCATCTTCACGACCGGAAAGCTATTCATGCTGCTTCTCAAGCACCGTGTCACTCTGGGCTCAGTCATCTCCCACGCCAAGGCCCCTATCGCCTTGATCTGACCACCGACTTCACAGGCAAGCATCCACCACATCCCTTGGCGTCACGCTCTACGGCAGTCCTCTCCGACTGGAACTCTTCTTGGTGAAGCTTCACGCCCGAGTTCGACCTGAGTGACAAGAAGATATGGCGGTGAGACATACGGCAACCATTCTGATTACTGCTGGCAGGATCTATGAAGACCGCAAGCCCATTCCTTCAGGTATCACCCATTGATTCTCTGTGTCGTGCAGTTTCACGGGTGGGCAACTGCGCTCGAGCTCAGCACAAAACTGCCACGTGGAGTGTTCGTATACAACCTTGACTCCTCTCGTTCTACACTTATTCGAGAAGTGCGTATTGACTGGTGTCTGTGTTGCATTACCGCTGTGTACTCGCCCTTCCCTAATAATGGATTGTGCCAAATGTGCTCGTGCTCTGCCGGCAGACGGCAGATCCCTGACGTGTGCGTCTTGCCGAAGGGGTTACCATCTTGGCAAGTCTTGTTCTGGCGTCGCAGATGGGACGTTCGCGGGGATGGGCGCTGTCAGGCGAGACACTTGGAAGTGTCCCACTTGCCGTACCGGCGCCACCCTCAGAGCATCCGATGTTAGCGGTGACGTTTCAGTAGATGACTCCTCCCGTACCGACGGCAGCAGGGAGGAGATTGTAGATTATGCACCTTTCACCAGTCAGCTGGCATCAATCAATGCCACTCTTAACCAGCTCCTTTCATTGAGGACAAGTGTGGAGACGCTGTTGCCTCTACCATCTAAGGTTGATCAGTTGTTGGCTTTAAAACCAGCTGTCGACGAGCTTCGCAACACGGTCCAAGGATTACAAACGACCGTTGACTCTTTCAGCTTGAAATACGATTCCGTGCTCGCTCTGGCTATGACAAATGAGGAAGCAGTTAAAGAACTTCAAAAGGAGGTTAACACGGTTAAGGCCACAATGAGAGAGCAGTCAGAGACCATTGAGCGACTGAAAGACGAGCTTAATGACATGCAGCAATACAGTCGTCGTTCCAACATGGAACTGCATGGTCTTCCGCTCTCTCATGGTGAGGATTTAATGAAGGTCATAAGCGATCTCGCTAGGCCACTTAACCTTCCAACACCTCAGTCGTCAGATATCCTGGCAATTCACCGTTTGACCAAAAAGCCGGACACAGTTCCGGTTATTTTGATTCGCTTCACCTCGGTCACTCTAAAAGACGCTTGGATGGCGGCACGTGGTAGACTCCACAGGCTGTGCCAGTCAGAAAACCACCCAAAGTTATTCTTCAACGACAACCTTACATCTGCGAATAAGGAGCTTTTCTGGCTGGCGAGGACGGGGGCCAAAGAAAAAGGATACCGCTTTGTGTGGACAAAGAACTCGAAGATTTTTGCTAGGAAAGCCGAAGGCGCGCCAGCCATTCGAATCAACACAAAAAACGACCTTCTGCTACTGGTGTAAAACATGACAACGTGTTTTTCTGTTCCAGACATTAATTCATTTATTCAGCTTTTGGGCCCTCTTTCTAATAACTCTTTAACACTTATTCATGTAAATATCCGAAGTTTGCGTAAACACTGGGATGAGTTTAGGGCGGTAATTAATACCTCTACCGCGTCGATAGATGTTTTCGTTCTAACTGAAATTGGTGTGTCATCTTTGCAATGCAATCAATTTATTCTTGACGGATATAAGGAGTCATTTTACACCCGTGATCATGGTAGAGGTGGTGGGATTGCTATATACGTTAAAGATAAATGGTTACTATCGCCTCGGAGCATATCTCTTGTCCATGCAGAAACACTGGCTGTTCAAATTTCTTTATCAGGTTTTTCTTTATTTTTGTTAGCGGTTTACAGGCCTCCCTCAGAAAATGTTTCGCTCTTTCTTGCTGAACTAGATGCTGTGCTTAACCAGTTTCGTTCGGAAGGACAATTTTGCGTCGTTGGCGATTTAAATATTGATACTCTTAAACCTAATAAATCGATAGTTTGTGATTATCTGACTCTACTGTCAAAATATGGCATTGAAAATATTATCACCTTACCCACTAGGGAAGAACATTTGGTTGAAAAATTAGTAGTTTCCTGTATTGACCATATCAATATTCGTGCTCCGGATATGTCTGCAAAATCCGCCGTAATTACTCATAAACTATCCGATCATTACTTTGTTGGATGTCGTTTAGACGCTCAGGCACCCGAAGAGCAAGGAACCAGGCGCGATTGTTCGTCTATTTCAATTACGGATACGGTAAAATTCGATGCTTTGGTCGCTGCCTTTGACTGGAACGAACTCTTGATGTCCGTCGAACCTTCCAATGTTTATAAAGCTTTCGTCGAGGTTTTTCAATCCTTTTATTGTGCCGCCAAGAAAGAGGTTAATTTTAAACGACGGTCTTATAAGCCATGGTTTAATTCTGATATTATGACAGCAATCAAAGAAAAAGATACTTTATGGTTACGTTCCCGTCGTTCACCAAACAATTTGCAGTTAAAAGCAGAGTATCGAAGCGCTCGGAACAAAGCTAATGCAATTATACGGTCTGCCAAACGATGCTACTTTCAGCGAAGATTTTTTGAGGCAAAATCGAATCCACGTGAAACATGGAAGTTGATTAATTATTTTACAGGGCGTGGAGGAAGAGCATCGCTTTTTGACTCCCTTCAAAAACACTTCGGCACAGATCTGCAATCAGTAGTGAACGACTTTAACAAACTTTTTGCTGCGTCATCGGGCTTTGCGAGAGACAGTGATTTCAAACCGCTTGCCTCTAGCGCAAGTATTAGTGTATCGAACTCAGCGTTCCTTCCTCTTCTCACGATAGACGAATTACACTCCATTTTGTTTTCTTTAAAACGCAATAAATCTCCTGGTGTTGATACTATTCGTATTAATGATCTCTGCCGAAACTTTGGACATGTTCAGCACGTACTTCTTACCATGATAAATGAGTTCTTGGTCTCTGGCGTCATCCCAATTGAACTAAAAACCGCACTTGTGAAGCCTGTTTTCAAGGGAGGATCGCCTAACAAGCCTGAGTGCTATCGCCCTATTTCTATTTTACCTTGCATTGGGGAGATTTTGGAAAAGCATTTATATCTTGTAATGTCCAGCTTCATTGAAACTTCCAACATCATGTCGCCTAACCAGTATGGTTTTGTTGCTGGAAAGGGCACTCAACCACTGCTGGAAGATTTTTCTGACCTACTACACAGTGCTTTTGATCGAAACTTATGTGCATGTGCAATTTTTCTTGATGTCGCCAAGGCCTTTGACACGGTCAGTCATAAGATGCTTCTTTTTAAACTGCAGAATTACGGTTTCCGTGGACCATTTATTGCATTGCTTAAAAATTTCTTTCTTGATCGCTCCCAAATCGTATCTATAGGAAATTTCAAAAGTGCTCGGCTGATGCTAAAAGCCGGTGTGCCCCAGGGATCGGTTTTGTCTCCATTGTTATTTAATCTTTTTGTTAATGATATCTCAACAAGGCTCACTAGTTGCAAAATTTTTCAGTATGCGGATGATACTTTACTTGTCTCTAGTCACATTAATTACCGCCAAGCTGTGCAGTTATTGCAACATGATTCTGCACGACTAATGGACTGGTTTTATGACAATTATATTACTATTAACACATCCAAAACCAGACTTGTTTGCTTTAGGAATCCACTGAAGAGTGTAGAATTGGACTCATCATTTGTGTTACACAGATCCAGCTGCCTTGATTGTACATGTAGTTCCCTGAAATATGTTGACACTGTTAAGTACTTAGGCATATTCTTTGATTCAGATTTGTCGTGGTCAACGCATTTAACCTATGTTTCCAGCAAGCTTCGCAGCGTGTGCTGCTTACTTTACAATAATAGGGTGTTTTTGCCATTTGCCGTAAGGAAATCAATTGCTAATGCTCTTGCTTATAGTATACTAAGGTATGGCATCACATTATTTGGTAACTGTGCAGAAATATGGCAAACTAAAATTGACCGCATCCTTAAGAATTTGTTAAGAAGTGTAGGTTATCATTATGATCTTGCACCAGAAGCTGACATCTTTGAGGCTCTACAACTGCCTAACTTCCATTCACTTTTTTTGCAATGTGTTGTGCTTTCTCATTTCTGGAGTAGCGAATTTAAACATCCCTTTGTGCCCCGCAGAGATTTACGTACCTCTGATCGCTTCATAATCCCCGGTGTTTCACAAGATATGGTAAGCGAGAGCGCTCTTATTATGTGCCATACATTTTTAACAGACTCCCAAACCACTTTTTTGAAGCTACAAATAGGAGAAAATTGAAAAATTTATTGAACAGTATTACGCTCTAATTCATTGTTCAATTTCAATAATGTACTGTTGTGTGATATTTTGTATCTAATATGTTTGCTGCGATAGTGTGAGGTGATTATTTTTTGTTTCTCGTATAGTGCGATACATGCTTTAAATGTGTGCTCTACGGACTTCTTCTGTGCCATCTGTGACATTCCATTTGCTGGGTTCTGTCCTTCAAGCCTCTACTGGCTTCGACCGACCCGTCACCTTATAGTGTTATGAAGGTGTCTAAATAAATGAAATGAAAAAAAATGAAAAAAATGAAATGAAATGAAATTATTATTGTTATTATTATTATTATTCATTTTTATCTTCATTTTCTTCTGTTTGGTTTCAAAACTAACAAGTCACCCGGGATTGATGGCATTCGCACGTATGACCTCCAAAGAAACTTCACGAAGATTAAGAATGTTCTTTTAGCTATGCTAAATGGTTTCATTACGTGTGGTGCCATACCCACTGGCCTCAAAATAGCCACGGTAAGACCTCTTTCTAAAGGAGGAATACGATCCAAAGTTGAAAACTATTTCGCCCTATATCTATATTGCCAATTATAGGACAACTACTTGAAAAACATCATATTTCAGTCGATGAGCAGTTTTATTAATAAGCATGATATTTTACGTCAACTCAATACGGCTTTATCGCTGGACGAGGAACCCAACCAGCTCTGGATGACTTCTCTGATTATTTGTACTCAACATTTGGAAAAACTATGTTCGCTATGTGCTCTATTTCTTGATGTATCTAAAGCCTTTGATACGGTGAGCCATCAATTGCTTCTAAGAAAATTGCAGAATTTAGGGTTTTGCGGTCCGTTTTCTTAATAGAAAGCTTCTATCTGATCGTGCCCAACGTGTAGTAATCGGAGACTTTAAAAGCTCTCTTATTTCTTTAAAGGCGGGAGTCCCTCAGGGTTCTATTCTTTCCCCTTTGCTCTTTAATGTTTTTGTGGAATGACATGGCCCATGTTGTAAATGAATGCAAAATTTACCAATATGCCGACGATACCTCCTTGTCGCGCGTCATGTTGATTTCTCTGATTCGCTCAACATACTCCAGGCCAACTCACGCATCTAATGGACTGGTTTAAGAACAACCTTCTAGACATTAACACTTCTAAAACAAAACTTGTCTGTTTCGCAACCCCCTCAAAAAAACATCAGGGTAATGTGCGATTCTTTCTCCATGCATCAAGCTGCAATCCATGTAATTGTGTATCCATCGAATCAGTTGACCATGTAAAATATCTAGGCGTATATTTTGATTATGATATGTCATGGAACTCACACATATCTTACCTTTGTAGGTAAACTGCGATCTATTGCCTGTATGCTCTTTAACAGTCGAGTTTTTCTGCCTGTCGGTATTCGATTTCTTATTGTGCACGCGCTTGCTTACAGTATACTCCGGTATGGTGTAACGGTGTTCGGTAACTGTTCAGGACGGTGGCAAGGGAAAATTAATATTTTACTTAAAAGTATATTAACAAGCGTTGCATATAATACAGATCTGTCGAACGGTGCTGACATATTTAAAAGCCTTAAACTACCGAATTTTCATTCTCTGTTTATTCAGACTGTAGTGCGTCGGTACTTTTGGAACAGCGATTTTAAAACACCAGTTATTCCATCCCGCACATTGCGTCGCAGCTCTCGTTTCGAAGTGAAGCTTTGTTCCACCCGATATGGCAAATGTATGCGTGGAGTACTATGTCCCGTTTCTGTTCAACGCCCTCCCGGACTCTATTTACCAAGTTACATCATTGAAGACGCTGAAACAAGAACTCAAGTGCTTAAATTTGGACACTAGTTAACTGCCTTTTCAGGATGTGTGTATATATAGACTGTTTGTGAGATGATAGTTGTGTGCTAGTTCAAATATTATTTTTTGTGTGTGAATTTTACTTTATCTTGTACCTAGGCAGACACATATGTCCGTTTTTTTTTTAGGGTGTCATCACACAAGCCTTTATTGGCTTTGATGTACCCGTATTCAATTCCTACTTCTCTCGTCTGAATCGGGGTCAATAAATTTATTATTATTATTATTATTATTATTATTATTATTATTATTATTATTATTATTATTATTATTATTATTATTATTATTATTATTATTATTATTATTATTATTATTATTATTATTATTATTGTTATTATTATTATTATTGCGACGTAGCTCAAAGCTGCTATTGAAAGTGGCCACTTTTCAAAGGAGGAGAACGATCCAATGGCTGCAAATTATCGCCTCTATTTCGATTCTACCACCTGGTTTTAGGGACAAATTCCTCGAAAAACACCTATTTCTGACGATGAGCAGTTTTTTAGATAAGAACGAAATATTTTCATCTACTCAGTATGGATTCATAACTGGGAAAGGCACGCAACCGGCCCCTTGAGGATTTTTCTGATTCACATATATGCAACATTCGAAAGTAATATGTTTGCATGTGCTCTTTTTCTTGATGTGTCCAAGGCTTTCGACACTGTCAGCCATCAGTTACTCCTAGCAAAATTATATCGCCTTGGTTTTCGCGGCCCATTTTATTCTTTACTGGAAAATTTTCTATCTAAAAGGTCCCAGTTAGTCCTAATTGGAAACTTTAGAAGTTCTCGGCTTTCTTTACTGGCGGGAGTGCCTCAGGGTTCTGTTCTTTCTCCTCTACTTTTCAATATTTTTGTGAACGACATGGCCCAAGTTATCAAAGAGTGTAAAATTTACCAATATGCCGATGACACTCTCCTTGTGTCACGTCATATTAATTTCTCTAACTCACTCCACACACTCGAAATAAACGCCTCTCATATAATGGATTGGTTCGGTGATAACCTCCTAGACATAAACCGCTCTAAAACAAAGCTGGTATGTTTTCACAACCCTCTTAAAAAACGCCAGGCTCAGGTAAAGTTTTTGCTTCACCCTTCCAGTTGTGCTCCATGCAACTGTGTATCAATCGAGTCTGTCGATCACGTGAAATACTTAGGTGTACATTTCGATTTTGATATGTCTTGGAACACACATATGACGTATATATGTAGCAAATTACGAATTGTGTCTTGGATGCTTTATAATACTAAATTTTTTATGCCAGTCGGTATCAGAATAATAGTCGTCCATGCGCTTGCTTACAGTATCCTTCGATACGGTGTCACGGTGTTTGGCAACTGTTCGGGTCGTTGGCAGTCCAAAGTTAATTCTTTATTGAAAGGAATCCTGACAAGCGCTGCATATAATTCTAATTTTTCCAGCCACAGTGATATTTTTCGGAGTCTTCAATTGCCTAATCTGCGTTCTCTTTTCATACAAACGGTAGTGCTCCGTAGCTTTTGGAAAAATGAGTTTAAAACACCATTTCAGTCTCCCCGAATACTTCGTCGCGTTCCTCGTTTTGTAGTCCCAACTTGTTCGACCAGGTACGGAAATGCACTCGGGATTACTACGTTCCGTGTTTGTTCAACGCCCTCCCGGACACTTTCATTGACATCACATCACTGAAACAACTGAAGAAGGAACTCAAGTGCACCAACTTTGATTTCATCTAGCATCTCTTTGCTGTGTCTGCATGCTTCCAGCTTAGAACTGTAATTAGCTAAAATAATGTTAACTTAGTTGCGCCTTTTTTTCTCTCTTTCTTACTTTTTTTCGCTTAACGCTTAACGATTTTCGTGTTTTTTTCCCCTACGTACTTTTTTTTTCGGCCTTCGTGCTTTTTTTTTTAACGCTTTTCGTGTTTTTTTAGTGCTTTTTATGCTTTTTGTGTTTTTATAGTTCGACTTCCTGTCTTATATTGTGGAATCACGATAACAGTCTTTTGAATTTTTTTATGGGCGTCATCATACAAGCCCTCTGCAGGCTTTGATATGCCCGTAATTAATACTCTGAATTCCAATGTGTGTGAAAATAAAAATGTATTATTATTATTATTATTATTTATTATTATAAAAAACTTTCTTTTCGTGCAAACCTTCCGGAAAAAAAAACAGAAAAAAAAACGTGTCTCGGTTATGGCTTAAAGAAAAAAAAAGCATTATTTTTTCATTGACTCTGTAAGTGTGACGTCATGGGTCCAAACTAACCGTTGCTAGGGTCGTTGTTATGGACGAATACATGTGGTTCGGTTTTGCTACGAAAACACGACCGTTCAAAAATCAGGAGCAGGATTTAAACTTCTAAAAATCACAGATATAGAAAGCTTGAATGTCATATATGCTTCGACAGAAGTGTGCCGGTAATCGCTCGTTTCTGAAATATTTACGGCTGCAACTTCCGGTCCTCAAGATGCCTGCAGCAGACGACGAATGCAAGAAGTATGCCGTCTGCCGCACGCCGGCCGCCCAAGTGGGGCCGTCGTTTGAATCGTGTGAATAAAGACGATATTCTGATATTGCATTTCTTTGAAATATAATGAGTTTCAGACACTTATAAGAATTCATATAGTGGGGTGCGATGCAAAATATGGTTTATCGAAAGTCCGGGCGTCGATCGAGATGATCATCTGCTAAAAGATCGCATTGCACCCGTCGAAAAAAGCACTCTCGGGCGAACGGTTGAGATCCCAAATTTTGTTTGCGGACTTGCGCTATGCGAGGGTGCTTCGTATACCTGGTTGTAACCATCGCGTGGAGAAAGATTCTTGCAGTTTATTCAGATTTCCGCAAGACCCCAAAGCGCATAAGAACTGGATAAAAAACATAAGGTGAGTTTATTACCGATTCTACTCGCATCGCGGGTTTGATGAAGATCTTCACCAAAAGAGCACATCCACGGAATGCGATTTATACCAAGGGAAAAAAGAAGAAAAATACTGCGAAATCGCGATAGACATGCAATTCTTTAATAACCTGACAAACCACAATAATAATAATACCAAACAGACTTACCTCGACGGCGTCCGATTTGTTTCTCATGCTGGCCTGCACTACGCCGGTAATGCACTTCAGGTCGTCGTCGTAACTGATCTGCATGACGTGGTTTGATTTTACTGCATTTTCACCCCTCTAAACTAAACTGGGTTCTTCACAAAAAAAAAAAAGCACATTGCGGAGGCTTTACGGCCATGGTGATGCACTTGTTTTCGTCGCTCGTTTACCGACGCAATTCAATGAAGACGCCCGCTGCAACAGAGGCCAGCAAATCTATCGTGTCGTCTGCTACCAAAGCAAAGCGAAGTGTAAGACTTCAGAAATGTCTTTCATCGTTGCGATACAACACTGAGACGACAAGAACATCTTCATAATTAGATATCAAGAAGTTAGAGTTGCTTACAAAAGATTATTTAATTGCTTGTAAGCAATAATCTAGCCTCTATGTAGAGTCTCCATGCATTGAGTCCATAGCAACGTCTCTAGCAATGGTTTGTTTGGACCCAGACGCCATGTTGTGACGTCATCACTTACGGGGTCAATTGTAGTGTTCCTTCAATTCATTCATTATTCCATTCATTTGTTTATTTTCTTTGCTGGGTGAAAGCGTAAGTACACCCTGATGCCACCTAATATTTTCTTTATTTTTTTTTTGTTTACACAAGTGCCAAAACTTCGAACAACTTATGCACTTTACTCCAAAGTTTCGACACTCGCTGTGTGTGTGTGTGAGTGTGTCTCTCTGTGTGTGTCCGTGTGTGTGTGTGTGTGTGTGTTTTTACCGCTTACGATAAACCACAAATCGCCAAACACTTAGTATCCGCCTAAAACGTAGTACTCTAATTTCGTTTCACCTTGTGTCCAGACGCAACCGACGCTAGAAGCTGATGGGCCAATCAGACAAAGTCAAAAACGCACCAACATTGTGTTCATCCTGTCTCGGTGCGTGTGCTATCATCGCTGAACCAATCATAAACAAAAAGGCCCAGTGACTGGCGCAAATGTATCACAATTTGTAAGGTATCTAAATTAAAAGATGCAAGCCATTTTGTAAAGTATTTAATAAGAAAATATGGGGTCTCATTCCCAGTAGCAGACGCTATTCATATCCGTGTGTTCGCTGTCTTCAATGACTGCTGCTTTACAAAATACTGAAGAAAAAACACTTTTTTCGAAAATTACTTAAAGATTTTGGATAAAAAAATGGTGAGCTTTAACTTTGGCATCATGTCCCGATTATTAATGCAACATTTGGGCGAAAATTGAATGTTTTACTACGCGTTGTTTATTTTTGCCCTTAAAAAAAGCTTTTTTTTTCTTTTTGTAAACACAGATTATTTGCGAGTTGCGCTAGCGGTAAGTTAAACGGGCTCAAAAACGAAGTTGCAATAAAAAAGAACGAAGGTTAAGAATATATATCAGTTTGGCACACCGAATGCTTTTTGTAAGTCTGCTAAACATTATAACTAAATAGCGAAATATAAAAAAATAAACAATTATAGACTAAATTTGAAAAGATATGCGCGAGAAAGAAAATCTAAGTATAGATCCAGAGCTGTTTATACTCAGTATAAACGGCTCCTTACAGATCCTCCTTCAAACGCCCCAATTTTGAACAAAATTATATCATGATAAACAATATTACCCTAAAACAGTTTTTTTCTCTCATCTGTTTGCTAGTCACAAGCAAATAAAGAGAGCGATCCCAAGGAAGAAATCGTAGAGTGAGAATTCAGCGAAGTTAAATTAAGGACACCACCTCCTTTAGCTTTCTCTTTGTCTCTCTCTTCCTTGCTTCATATTTGCAGTCATTTTTTTTCTTTAGGAACTGGGAAGTGTGTTGACGCGGTGGGCACACTTCCCAGTTCAAGTACACTCTGCCACATGTAAGACGCAGGAGTACAATATTGCTCCCTTTGTCTTCGTTTCATATATTTCATTTTTTTTTTACTTCTAGTTATTAAGTTTGCATTTTCCCCCTTTAGATTGTTGCGTCTCCATCGCCAGAACACGTCCAACACTACCACGTGGGTCAAAGGGATCTTTGGCCTTTTTAAGGCAGGGCATAAATCAAATTCTTAACGTATCGCGCTAGGATTTACCACAGATGTTGCCTGAAGTTGGTGGACGCTTTCGCTAAAACTGTGGGAAAATTCGCTAAACTGAGTAAATCAAGAAAAATCAAATATCATGTTTCCCTATACTTTCCATGTACACGCAAAAAAAACTATGTGTTACTGTGGCGCTTTTTGCGGCCAAATGAAGTAAAGAATAGGTAAGCCAGTTCTATTTTTATTTCATTTCACGACTTTTTTTCAACCGTAGCAAACACCAAGAATAACCCACAACAATTTTTTCGATGATTTTGAGATAAAAGGCTTAGCGACAATTTTTTCATAGATAAAAACAGTTTTTATTTCTTTCTTTAGACTTCGGAGGTTTGATGTATTCATGCTCCCAACTAATGAATGTACCAGCCTCGATTCCCTCTGCAGTAAATCCCGGCGCGATAAGTTAAGAAACCGATTTATGCGACCTCTTCAAACCACCATAAATCCCTTTTCCCCACGTGGTATGCATAATCAAATGCTCCAAAGGTAAATAAAATCCCACGGCCGATAATATTTAAGAAGTAAGACTTGTGATAGTTTGGAATTTAATTAACAGGACTTGCAACCACTTCAAAATAAAATCCAGCCGGTTTGTCTAGCCGGTTTTAACAAGAGTCGCTGCATAAGTTTCAATGTTCAGTAACACTAGCCTTACCTTGATCGTCAATTACTCGGGCAAAAGCAGGCTCTTAACCTTCGCTTCAAAGAAAGCTCGTTAAATTTTCTAGTGCACGTGACACGTTGCCAAGACCAGAAAAAATACACACACACACAACACACACACCCAACTAAGCCGAGGACTATATGAACGGAACGGCTTTGAGCCCCCGAATTGGCCGGGAAATTAGCTTTCGAAACCTCGGAGCTGCCGAGGTACTTTCTCCACTCATCGACGCTCTTTGCGGGGCGGGCTATAAAATACGGGCTTAATGTTTATACCGTAAACACTGGAAGTCTATTAACCATAAAAATAATACAATTAAAAGCGGGACTACGTCGACGAAATTTATTCCCGCACGAGGTCGGGACCGGAGCCCGCGTCCCGTCGTGGGCAGATGGCGGCATAGGGGGATGGAGCGGACGAGGTTACGACCACGGTCGGTCACCTTTATCGGCTTTTCCTCACGGGTCAGCGGCATTCGCCACGGTTCAAGCTCCGCGTGTTCGTCTGGGGTGAATGGTACCATAAGCTACGCTGGATAACATGGAGGGGGAGGGGGCACAAGGAGCACACTTAATGCAAATTGTCGTAGATAAATTGAATAAAATGCACCCGCTCACAAAAAAAAATAATGTGAATCTTGAGAACTGGGTAATTTTATTGGCGGCGGAGGGTGACAGTTTGATCGCTCACGCACAAAATAAATTAACAATAAAGGCTTGTGTTGACGTTAAATTAGAACAGATCCCACCGAAAATGTTCATGACGGCGTAGCCATACAGCTTCTGTAGCGTGGGGATGTTATTACACAAATCACACAACATCATACAAAAGTAAAGAAAGGTAAAAAACGCAGGCGAGCGGGTGAATGACATTCATAGTTAACCTTAAGACGAAGGAACAATAAAAAAAAAACGGAGAGAACAACGAAGTCTCTAGATACTTCGTTGTTCTGTCTGTTTTCTTTTCATTGTTCCTACGTCTCAGGGTTAATTATGGGTACCATACAAAAGACAGTCTGTAGACATGTTCCAAGCGTAATTACGCATAAAACAGACATGTTTCGATCATGCTTGAAGCTATGTCCGCAGATACCTTGTCATAGGGTGGCAGCCCTTGAGACGCACCACACTGTTATACGGGATGTAAAAGAATATATCACCGCAGCTACTCAAGGACTGTCAAACGTCAGGCGTGAGTTGACTGTTCTGGGGACGCGTTGCGAGGATAGCGAGAACAGACAGAGGCGCTCAAACTTGCTTTTTTATGGATTATCAGACAAAGAGGGGAGACCTGGGCTGAGTCAGGAAAGCTTGTTCTCGATATCTGCTTTGCGCAACTTGGTTTACCATTAGAACCTGGCATCATTGAACGCGCCCACAAGATTGGTAGTTTCGGCCCTAATAAGAAACGCCCAGTCATTGTAAAGTTTTGCTCAACAAAGCAAAATGACTTAATTTTAGGGAAAGCTTACAAGTTCAAGGGTACCACGTTTTCCAGTAAGTGAAGATTTTCCCCTGCCGTGCGTGAAGCACGTCGATAACTCCTACAGTTTTCCAGGCTACAAAATAAACCGTTTAAACTAAAATTTAACAAACTTTTAATTGGTACGCAATTTTGTTTTGTTTATGACCCTGAAAGCGAGAGTGTTGTGGAAGACAGGCATCCATAACATCTGTGTGGTCGAGACTCACCTCAGTGCCCTATGATTAAAAAAAAGGTTCTTTTTCTGTACTTTACACTAAAATAAGAAGTATACTGCCAAAGCGTGAAGACCTATATTTATTAACTGACTCTTGTGCTGCCGACTTTGTTTTTCTAGCGGAAACATGGCTAAGACCTGACATAAAATACTCTGAAGAGTATCCCACGAATTTTAATTACAATATTTATAGGTGTGATAGAGAATTCCGACGGGGTTGGAGTACTAATTGCAGTACGGAATCATATTGTAGTTTCCTTTGTTCAAATCCCTACTTGCCTTGAAATGGTATGGCTACGGCTGCATTCCCACTTTGCGTTTATCTTTCCTGGTGTGTGCTATAGACCGCCCGACTAAGAGAATACATCATGCATTATCTTAGGCGACTTCAATTGTGCTGATATCATTTGGGATACGCTTTCATTCTCGAATCACGTTTTAGGCGAACTTATAGACACAAGTCTTACATTTAATCTATCACAGATGATTACTCAACCAACCAAACCAACCCAAAGAACAAGTCATATTCTAGATCTATGCCTCACTACTGACACTACACTTGTTAAAAATATAACATACCACCCACCCATTAGTGACCATGACGTAATTCATTTCAACATTGAATTTGAAACTCAACAGAAATCACCATATTTTAAAACCATGAAAGACTATAATAAAGCTAATTACTCCGCAATTAACAATGAGCTTGAAATATTTTTCGATAGTTTTCAGTGTGGCTATATGAGCAGGACAGTTGATGAAAACTGGATTCTCTTCAGAAATAAACTCTCACACCTTGCTGACACTAACATCCCATCAATAAACATAACTTGTGACAAATCGAATCCCTGGTTGACAAAAACGCTTAACCAACTTAACAGAAAAAAGAAAAGACTATTTAGCCGTGCCAAACAATGGACTACCGATCTCGCTTGGAAACAGTACAATGATATTGCTAAAATTTATAAACAATCTATTACAGAGGTGAAGACAAAATTCTTTAACAATGACTTAGTAAACATTCTTCGCAATCAACCTAAAAAGTTCTGGGAGGTAATTAATCTAAGAACGTCTAAACCTGTACAACTAATGAGTGAAAATCGGTTGCCATCGTCGGACGAAGAAAGTGCCAACAGTCTTAACCTCTATTTCACCTCAGTCTTTACCACAGATGACCACAGTAGCATGCCTCATCTTAACAACGCATATCACACTCCCATGGCTGCCATTGGAATAACATATTCAGGTATCATAAGCTCTATAGAAATGTTACAGTTGTCTTCCAGTCCTGGGGACGACAAAATTAACTCCAAATTACCGAAAAACACTAAGTTACACTCAGCTCATTTTCTGTTAATTATTTTCCAACAATCTTTGTCTTCTGGCGAGCTTCCTACAGATTGGAAAATAGGCAGAGTGGTCCCCATACACATATCGGGGGATCGAACTTTACCATCAAATTATCGTCCTATATCTCTAACCGGTGTCCCGTGCAAGCTACTTGAGCACATAATATATTCAAATGTCATAAAGAATTTCGAAAATAACCTCACCCTCTTTTCAAACTAGCACGGTATCATATTCTTGCTTAACACCAATGGTAGAACTTGTTCATGAAATGCACAGTAACATTGCTAATAACATACAGACAGACGCTATATTCATTGATTTTTCTAAAGCATTCGGTAAGGTATCCCATAGTTTACTCATGCTCAAGCTAAATCAACTTCACATTCATCCACTCGTAACATCATGGATAGGACAATTTTTAACCAATCGTACTCAGCATACTGTGGTTAACAACCTTATTCTCCTGTATCATCCGGAGTCCCCAGGGCAGAGTTCTCGGACCTCTTCTTTTTTTAAACATTTGTAAATGACCTACCTGATTACATAACATCCTGTATTCGACTTTTTGCTGATGACTGCGTGATTTACCGATCTGTATCTAACCTGAACGATAACAGAACACTAGAAGCTGACCTTATCCTAATAGCCGACTGGTGTAAACAGTGAAAAATGACAGTTAACTTTTCTAAAACAAAGCTCGTTTCCTTCATGCGTTCTCATAGTCCTCTCTCTTTCACTTACACCATGTGCAGCCAGGTAATTACGAAGTGTCCATCTTACAAATATCTAGGCGTTCACTTATCTGACGATCTCTCATGGAACACGCATATAACACACGTCCTATCTGATGCTAACCGCTCTCTTGGCTATCTTCGACGGAATCTAAGACTGGCACCATCAAGAGTTAAACAACTTGCCTACACTACACTCGTGAGATCGCAACTTGAATACGCGTCATCCATCTGGTCCCCTTGGCAACATTCATTGATAACAAAAGAGGCACTTCAAAATCGCCCCCCCCCACCCCTAATCAAATTATTTTTTTCAAATTACTCACGAGACACCAGCATCACTTCTTTACGAAGGAAAGCTAACCTTGATCTGCTCTCATCCGGAAGAAAATTATCACGCCTGTCTCTTTTTCCACAAGATTTACTATCATAACCATGACATCAGAACTTCACTATTATTCCCGGCCACTCGCATATTTCCTCGCATTGATAACGTCTGTAAAGTTCGTCCAATTTTCGCCTCGTCAGTTTCGTTTCTTAACTCCGCCTTTTCATTAACAAGTACAGACGGGAATAGCCTGCCTAACAGTATCGTGACCCAGACAAATCATAACACATTCATATCCCAACTGACCATCCATCTGCATTTGCATTAATAGCAAAGTCAATTCGTGTTTATAGAAATGTTTTATTTGTGTATTTTTCTGTTTAATCAGCTGTTTTTCCTTAGAAAACGTTTTGAGTGGTTTTTTTTCCGATTTTTGTTGCTTTATAAACAATGTTTTCCATCATGTAACCTACTTTTTTTTGTTCCTTTATATAATGTTTTATCAGCAGGTACCCCCAGCTTGTGTAATGCCCGTAAAGGCCTTCAATGTTCAATAAATGATAATGATGATTATGTGTGCAGCGAACATTTTTTGTCTTTTGTACGACGTACGAACAGTGTGACAAGGCGGCTTGACTTTATTTGTAGTAGGTCGCACTTATGTGCAGCCATGCCTTTTGTCTGACTGTCTTGGTGTGCGAAACCGCGTTCTTTCATCATGCGAGGTGATATGTATTTAGATTTTGACGTAGGACTACGTCTTTCTCTGCGCTTGGAAGGGGCTGCGAAGTTGGGAGACCGATGTCACGAAAACTTGGTCACGGAAGGGACGTCACACAGGTGACATCGGAGCGCCGACTGATCTAAAGTACCTCGACACTTCTTTTTACAAGTAACGACAATATGAATAACGAAGCACACTCCGTAAGGAACAAAATGGCGTCATTCAATTCACTCTTCTGCTTTGCGCCAACTTTCGCTTCCTAAAATCTGCACCATCACGCAGTCGGGGCTTCAAAGAATGTCGCTACTTGTAGGAAACTCTTATCTAGGAACTTCAGACCGATTTGCATCGCCGCGCTCCCTGACGGCGCGTGCTGTCGAGAACTGCGCAATGCGCACGCGCGTCCTTTTAAGCTGTTTAATTAAAGTTATATCGCACCGTAATCAAGATTGTCGTAAAAGTTGGGGCCGGCAGTTCGACGGCAGTGCGCTGTACGTCCAACTGAAGTTTTGGGGTGCATTATGTGAAACAAATGAATATAAGGCTACACCCTTTATTTTTTTAGAGTGTTATTCAAACATTTTAAGTGATTTTCTGAAAATCCTAATAGGAAAAAGGGGCTCATTTTCGCCCGTTTTTTGTCTTTGGCGCTATAGAGCTCCATCGTTGGCCGTCATTTTCCCATTGAAATTTTCAGAAAATCACTTATAACTTTTAAGTAAGATATCGGTTAGGGCTGGAACTTAGGTATCTTCATCGGACCTCTAGCGCTACCTTTGGGCGGAGAGGGAGCGTTCGGCGACGCGTAGTTTATTTTTGCGGTAAAACAATCCTGTAAATTGTTTTGGGGGACATCATGTACGTCGAATTAAAATTTTGTGGTGTAAAATACGTGACAAAGGGTGTAATACTACACCCTTTCTACACACATTTTTAGAGTGTATAATAACGCCAAAGAAGCAATCACGATGCATGAAGCGGGAACAGTCACGCACAACGTTCCTCGAGCCGCAGTCCGACTACTCATACTTAAAAGTGGTCACGTGGAAGCTGCTGGGAACGACAACGTGGCCTATGCTCTGCGCTTCAATCCTTCGCAGGTCTATAAATGCACTACACTCTATGCTAAACGAAAAAAATATGTGACAAACGTTACCTGCGTTTGCTCCCGTGCCCACAAGTGCTTTGTGAAATTGCTGCTGCGATTGTTTTTTTTAGTTACTGTTACTGTATCGCTCCAGTGACATTGAAACAAACCCCGGGCTTTAACCCGTTCTGAGGCCATGCTTGCAATCCCTACCCGAAGAGCCCTCCGAGCAGATGACTGTACTCTTTCGTCTTCTTTAAGACCTTGAAGCGCGGTCCGTGCAATCTGCAAAGAGTCAGACTGAACTCGCCGCTGATGATGTAAACGCGATAAAAGCTGGGTAGATAAAACATCGAAAACGAAATTGGTGGCATGAAGAAAAACGCGACGCCCTAGAAAAAAGAAAAGCCACTTGACAATTTTTAACAAGACATGACCAACTCTCAAGGCTCAGTTGAAACTCTAAACATTCAGCATGACCCTTTGCAATTACGTACTGACGAGCTAGAGGATCGATCTCGGCGCGACAACCTTGTTTTTTCATGGTGTTCCCGACTCTCGTGAATCGGGGGACCAATCGAAAGTACAAGTAAAAAAACATTTTGGAAAAAAATGATTGACACCTATAAATGAGAATGCAACCAAGCCGCGCTCATAATTTGGGACACTACTCATCGAATAAATGTCGGCCCATCATGGTAAAGTTTTCTGGTACAAAATAAAAGACAGCATACTTTCCTCATGGGCAAAACTAAAAGATACAAATGTTTAGGTTAACCAAGACTTCTTTCCCGCCACGCGCATAGTACGAAAAAACTTATCGAGTTTGCTAAACATCAGCCAGAAACACCCCTTTGTCAACTGCGATACAAGACTCTTAGTCATGAACAAAAAACATTACATGTATGACGCCGCAACTACCACTGAGACGGAACATGCGTCACGACAATCAGTAGATTGCCGACAGCCCAAAGATATGGCACGTGTAGTGGGTGACATAAGGAAACGCAAAGGGCAGTGGTGAAACTTTATCGGATGTTTCGGTTCTTATTTCATACATTCGAAGCATTATAAAGAAGCGCGATTCCAACCTCTACAATAGATACGTGTAATGATAATATCATAGTACTAACCGAAGAATTGGCTGCACTCGGAATTTCGTGAGCACGCATTTTTTAGGCTGCTAACCGTCTTCTTTTCTATTTATCGCTGCGATCACACAGTACAGAGGTGCTGGTGTACTTTTAGCCATTTCTAAACACTTTTCATATCAATGTATTTTTATCCTCGAGTATTCTAGAAATCACCTCGGCTATTGTTGAAATAGGGTATCGAAAAATTCTCATTGGTGTTGATTATCGACCCCCAAATTACGCTTGTAATTTTGAGAATAAACTACACGACGTAACCAACAAAGTTTATTCTCGCTTTCCCACGATATCATAATTTTTGCTTGGCGCTTTTAACCTTGCAAAGATAATATGGAACTCTGAAATACCCAGTACGCATTCCGTCTTTACTGTAGCCATTAATCTTTTTTAGATTTGAGTTCTTTTTTTTTATACGCACAACTAGTCAAACAACCCAGAAGAACAACGCAATCTGTCGCGAACATGCATGACTTTGTACTAACAACTCGATAAAATATTATAACCAACATCAATTATTTGCTTGGCTTGAGCGATCATTGTTTACTGTCATTTCAGATTAACCTAAGCTAAAACTATTCGAAACTTAAAAATGCAAACTTTGAAGCAATTAATAACAAACTTTTTAGATTACTTGATATTTTTCTAAAATACTTTGATGTCTTCAGTGTGCAAACTAACTGGAACATGAACATGGCTCAATAGTTCAACAAGAAATGCATCCCTACACGCGGAGCCATCTGCAACACAAACGCTCTGTGGTATAACCATATGGTTATACCACAGAGCGTTTGTGTTACAGATGGCTCCGCGTGTAGGGATGCATTTCTTGTTGAACTATTGAATGTCATGTTCCAGTTAGTTGCACACCGAAGACATCAAAGTATTTTAGAAAATATCAAAGTAATCTGAAAAGTTTGTTATTAATTGCTTCAAAGTTTGCATTTTTAAGTTTCCGAATAGTTTTGCTTAGGTTAATCACATTAAGCGCCTATCAAATAAAAAAAGACGTCTGTATAAATCTGCAAAACTTTCTTCCAATAATGCTAGCTGGACAGCTTACCTATAAACTTACATCCAATCAATACGTAACAAACAGCTAAACATGACTTTCTTCATAATAGATTGCCATCTATGCTTCCGACTGATCCGAAGAAATTCTGGCGCGTTATAAACCCTAAGGACAATAACAATATAACCCTCATTGATAGTGCCGAAGATGTTATTCTCTCTAGCCTGTGTGCGTCCGCTCTTAATGATGTTTCTAAACGTAACTTTTCCGCAACCACAAAAGTTTCGCTACCGCCTCCACACAAAAACGACTGCACTGTAATGTTTTCGATAACACTGGAGCCTACTGGTATTGAAAGAGTGTTTAGAACACTTAAGCAATTTTTCGCTCCTGTTCGACAACCAAATCTAGTTGTTATTTTTCTATCATACTATCAAAGAGTTTTCAGCAGACACATGACAATGCTTTCCTCCCTGCTGAGTTTAAGGTCGGGAAGATGATTCCGCTTCATAAGTCAGGTAACAAGCATTCCCCACTTAATTATTGGCCCATTTCTGTCACCCGCATCCCATGTAAAATCATAGAGCATAATATGTTCTCGAACTTAGCTAACGTTTTTTAGTCTAATTTGCTCTTCACATTTTCCCAACATGGATTTCGGGAAACTTATTCATGCGAAACGCGACTGGTATCCTTCACGAATGATCTAAACATTATTCTCGATCACTCTTCATTAGAAGATTGCATTTTTTTTAAGTGTATAAGGTACGTCACATATTATCACTTCACAAGCTGCATGAACTTAACATAAATTCTAAACATTTAAAATGGCTTGAATACTTTTTAATTAATCGTTCACAGTGTTCTTTTTTTTTTTTTGCTAACAATCAAAATTTTGCGTCAGTCGGCGTTCACACCGGTGTACCGTAAGGCTCGGTGCTTCGTCTTCTACTTTTTTATCTGCATTAACGACCTACCTTCTTGCGTCTGCTCTCATTCATATGTTTGCCGACGACTGCCTATTGTCTCGGGAAATAACTTGTAACGATGACTTAACAACTCTTCAACCTTGACGCTATCTCTGTATGGTGAGAAACTTGGAGTATTGAACTAAACATTAACAAATGTACATTTTTGCGTTCTTTCAGAATAATGTAAGAACTCCCACTTTACTATCTTAACAACAATCCCCTAGACGCCGTACTTCTATTATAAATGTCTCTGTTTATATTTATACTAATTTTACTTGAAATGTTCAAGCTGGATATGTAATTAACGACGCTAACAGAATGTCGAAATATTTGCGACGTAACTTTTCCCACGCATCTTCTTATCTCGAACTATCAGTGTATAAAACACTAATTTGTCCCCAAAATTGAATATGCCGCATCAGTTTAGGATTCCGGCTAAGAAAACCTAAGTTACTCAATAGAAAAGGTTTAAAATACCTCCGTTCGTTTTATATTCTCTAATTATAGTCGAAAAGCCAGCATAAGCACCATAAAATGTAGTCGTGACGTACCATCTCGCCGCCAAAAATATTTCGTCTTTGTCCTCTTCACAGGCTATATCATCACCCATACCTTCGCGACAAACTTACTTTTCATTCTCAATACATTTCATCTCGATTAGAGCATGCTCACAACGGTCGGAGTTTGATTTTCTACAAGTAACGCTTGCTTTCAGTCAATTTCTTGCCACACGCACATCTGAAGAGTGGAATCGCCTTCCTGCACCTAACAGCAACCATCGAAGTTCGCCAGTACTTCAAAGAACGCGTTAGCTAACATGGTATAAGTATAGGAGCCTTTCTAACCATTGCATATATAATATCTCCACTTTGTGATTTAAAAAAATCGTTAATTGTATCCACTCACTCTCTTTAATGCCTTCTGGCAATAAGGGTATTTTTAATAAATAAATAAATAAATGAATACATAAAAGCTTCCTACAAGAAAGAAACACGCATCAGACGGTGTCCGCAAACTGCGTTTTGTGTGACGTAATATATATATATATTATTTTTTATTTGCATCAATTACAACGTACAGGATACTGGAGGCTTGTGGAAGAAGCTGTCACAAGGCTGGTTTGGCAAAGCAACGGGTCCCCATATTGGCATTTATGCCGCACTAAAAACAATCAACATACCATAAAGGTTACAGAATTAACAGAAAAAATAAAGAGAGTAAAGAAAATAACAACGGACACAGTCAAAATGAGTCACAACCACGCAAACGAAGGATATCTGGAAAGGCATTTACAAGAAAAAACAAGAGCCGCCTATAGGCACAACTCTCAAGGTTTAATAATATTACACATCATTTTTTACATAAGAAATGTCGACTGGGGGCAGAAATAACAACGCAATGCTTTAAACGTGATATCCAAAAGATCGATATTTTTGGCAGCTAATCTCATTTAGTAATCTTTGTAATTTGTTTTTCACCGTATCTTGCCCGTAGATTGTTCTATGAGTGCTAACTTTCCAAGGCTCACTATGGCGCGTAGTGTAGGCTGCAGGACTTCTTTTGTAAGTTAGCTAGCCTCTTTAAAAACGACGATATAGCTTTGACTTCTTGTTTAAAAGCCTTAGAAAGCCGATAATCGTAAATTTTTTGGGTTGGTAATACATTATATTTTATGAATAACTCATGTTGTTTGTAAAAAGTAGTGCGAGCGCGGCTTCAAGCGCTCAGTGACTCAACTGGAAGGTTGTTCTGGGAAAAAGGGTGTGTGGGGTGGCGATGGGGTCATCGGCAAGAAGGGAAAGAAGCGTGGTGAAGGGAAGGAGGATACAAAAAGGAGGAGAGTAGGCAGAATAATTTTGTGCAAAATAATAAAAGAATTCCCGGGAAAGAAAAAAAGCGAAAAAAAAAAGGTGGGGGTGCTCACTTTATTAAGCATACCCCCCCCCCTTTTTTTTTACTTTTAATTCCTCGAGGACACCCTCGGGGAACCGAACGAACGGTCTCGTTCACTGCACTGCAACTCCTTCTATACACCCTGTCAAAAGTGTAAAGCCTCGAGCGTCTAGACAGTGCGTTGACGTCTGGGGGGTCTTTTGCCTTCTATTGCGTGTACGTCGACAGTTGCAGATGAGGTGACCTTCACAGGTGATGAGGTGCAGATGAGGTTCGGTGGAAACAGTTCAATTGGGGTCCGTTTTTTTTTCAATCGGTGAAGGAACTGTGGGGGACAATCAGCACCTTAGTAAGAACTTGTGCACCGGGCCAAAACTAGACTGTCGAATTTCTCCTATTCTTTATTTTAATTATTTATTTATTTATTTAATACTGCAACCTCATTGAGTTTTAGCAGTGATATGGTACAACAAAATACACCAATCTTCTACGAAAAGTACATGACAGTATAAAGACACGCTGCAAACTATGCCACGATCACCAAGCCGGTTCGCACAAGTCATTGTGATACACTTATAGAAAACATCTCAACACGCCGTTCAGTAGTTGAAAGATATACATTTTCATCACACTATCAAAAAAGGAAAATAAATAGGTATAAAAGCAATATTCATCCGTGCCCTTGGTGACATGATCGCCTATCAATGGCTAGAAAGAGGAAAGAAAGAAAGTAAGAATTCGATCGTCATCAACACACAACATTTCAAAAACCTTATTTGCTTTATTGTCAGCTCGGCGAGATAAATGTGATGCTTATCTTTCATTCTTAGTCTGCTTTATCAAGTTGGGATAGGAAGGTTGCCAGAGAATCACTGCCTACAACTTCTGGGCCGAGGTAGTTCCATTCGCAAATTGTCCTAGGAAAGTATGACTGCGCGAAGACGTCGTTATGGCTGGAATATTCTTTCAATGAAAGCGAGTGAGAACGTCTCGTAACGCGCGGTTGGAAAAATGAAATGTAGTCACTTTTATTTATCTTTAGCTGGTTATTTACTAGTAGGAAAAGAAATTTAGGTCGCTCCCGTTGACGTCTCAAACTGATTCTTTAATAACAAGTTGCATTCCTTTTTTTCGGCGATATGTTAGCGCGAGGTAACTTTTTTATGTAAATTTGCGTTTGTGTAGATTTATGTTGCCGCAAACACAGAAATCATAATATTTATTACTACTTAAGAACTCGTTCCCTGTAGAGTTCGCAATGTTCATTAATTGCACGTTGCGTTTACTGCCTGGTTATTTTTCTGTTTGTTCTGTACCAATCAACGCCTGTTTACAGTTTTATTATAAATTAACGATATGCTTATTTTATCTCAGCGAAATGCACATCCATTTCAATAATTATTCACACTTAAAAGGACGGCATGCCAATGCAGGAACACTAAAGGTACTTAACCTTTAGAATCGATTTTCCTCAAGGAGCGTCTCGCGAACTCTTCAGTCTTTCGCAATATTTGCAGCTCCGCGCAACGAGATTTTTTTCTCGTATTTTATGCATATTGAATATTACCGTACAAAAGGACTTGCGCAACGGTTGTAAACCCATAAAATCAACGCCATAAGAAAGTTCTTATCCCGAGCTTCCACGACGAGAAGGGTCATTTGTGAACACGTGCCTGTGTGCAGCGCGTGTGGTGTGCGTGTGTGAGAGGTCGACGCCCTCTTTATTCAAATATTATATATTTTCAACCAAAATTATCAACCTGAACTGAAAATAAAACATATTGTTCGAACAAGGCTCCTAAAGATATTTTCTTTACTCGACTCCTCGGAGCTCTAGAGGCAAACGGAGATAAAGATATGAAGAAATACACGATTTGTACTTTGGAAACATTGATTGCATTGGATATTATTCCCTGGATACCGCCTCCACGAAAACATATCCGAGTTGCGTATGTACCGCGTCTTCGTTATGAATGCCGAATTTCCGGCTGGTTATTCGTCATACTCTACAGCCGAAGGTGCGACACGTTCGGCTGCAAGATTGTAAAATATCTTGCAGGATCTGGCACAGCACACAATCAATGAGTTATGCGCGGATAAAACATAATTTTTAAGCTGTCGCCAAGCAAATCAAATAAACAAAGAAAGCGAGAAGCAGATATCACTAAGAACAGCGTTTTAAGGAAGACTGCAAACGATAAAAAAATATTACGAAAACATGCAACAGTTTTTGAATTGTCGTTGAATGCATTTTAGTTTGTATTTAGTTTTTATTTGGTCATAAGCAGTATATGTATAAATTGAGGAAAAACGAACAACCTTCGACCCCTCAGGACTCAGCTCGCAACTGTTGAATGAGTAGCCACGTGATCTGGTACCGGTCTTTTTAAGCCAATAATATTCACACTGCCTGTTTTCTTTTTTCAACACAAATATGTGAAAACTTATACCCGAGAGTGTAAAGCACGATAAACACATGTTCGCGTGGCAGAGACCTACGCTAATCTCAAGTAATGAAATGTTGGGAACCACCGTGAAATTGAGAATACAACACTAGTATTCATCATTTGTTCCATTAGGGAGAAAATATTTCAGGACGGCATTGTGCAGCTTTTATACTAGGAACATTATTACTTTTATTCGTTGCCATGAGATTGGCAAATACTTCAAGGCGTATTAATAATGTCGGTGGTCAAAGGAGACGGGAAGTTTGTAAGGAAATTTCTCGTTAAGAACCCATATGTTCTGAAGAGTAGTAAGGCGCCAAGTAGTAGTTCTCAGTCACTGCTTTCAGCAAAAGCGCTCAATTATAGTTCCTTTCACGAGGTAATAATGATTAATTTTGGTTTTAATCGCGAAACATGTACCTCCGTTTATCTTCAAAATTAATTTTTTTTTGCTTGATCGTTGCCTGTCGTTAGGCGCATCTTTTCAGCAGTTAACGTCCGAAGAAAATACGAGTACAAATTGTTCCTTCGCTGATATTGGGACCACACTAAACCTCAAACAATCTAACAAACGCCCCCCCCCCCCCAAAAAAAAAAAAGAAAAAAGACGACAACAGCAACGATTTCGTTTTTTAATTGACGCACTTTTTGACGCGAAAAAAAATAAGAAGAAAGGAATTAGCACTACGGCGAAGTTGTAGCTCTCGCCTGATCTAGCGCACCGGGACGCCGAAACGAATTCCTGACCGATTCAATGAAGCAGAAAGGCTAACCCCGGCGCCTCTTCGTCACACTTACTCGGGGTTGCAACAACGGCGTCGATAACCTTCTTGGTGTAACCACCCTAAGTCCCGAGATTGATTTCCTCGCTGCCTTTCTCCTGTCGCACTCATTTGGCCCTGGACTTCGTTGTTTTCTCCCTGAGTAGTTCTCTGTTACGCCGTGCGCAGGAGAAAAAGTTCGGTGGGGCGGTCACACCGCGAAGGCAACATCGCTGAAGCAATCAAGTCAAGCCTCTTGATGGTCAGTCCACGTGGACGCAACCGAACTAGTGAGAGGAACTCGTGTCGGAAGGAAAGAGACAGCAAGAGTTTTGCTGTTGCTGCATTGCGTGAACAAGTTTGTTCGAAGCATGCGGGGAACTAACTTTGTGGGTTAGTTTATTAGCTTCCTTTCAACTTATAGTGTAAAAGGGAAGAAAATGTTTCGTGCCGATCACTGACACTGTTCTTTATTCTTTGTTAACTAGAAACAAAAAGCGTAACACGAAATGAAGACATTAATTGCGGTTTTGCGGTTTATTAATCTATATTATTTTGTGCATCCTGCGTTACAAGAATCATTTTTATAGAAGAGTACTCTGCAAGCGGGCGCTTTCTTCAAGCAGACGCGAAAACTCTAATTATGGTTGGTGCTCGGAAGTGGAATTCGTAAACGCTTCGGTGAACAATGCGTTACCTATCCTGCCTCCTTGGCGTCTCCTGTGTTGCCAAACGACGTGCCGACAGTCCGCTCTTGCTTGCGCTGCTTTGATTTGAATATTGCCATCTTGCTCGCTGCTCGCAGGGAAAGTACAAGGAGGTTGAAAATAGCAGTAAAATGATATGAGAGAATCA
>JAZHYW010047671.1:0-51233 GCA_037355805.1 Ixodes ricinus | reverse complement strand
AAAATGAAAATTGCCACCAATACAATTTTAGTGCTTAGACACTGCAAAAATTTCTATTAAAGTTGATAATTGGACGACGAGCTGTGAAAAATTGATTTTGTTGGCTGTTTTCAAAGGATCTTTTAAAGGGGTTAAAATTACTGGAGTTGGTTTTCTGATCACTCCTCTCCGACATGGCGTTCGCGAGAAGAGCACACCACAATGTTTGCAGCACATAAATAAACTACCACCCTAGTTCAATGCTAGCAATTAGACTACGATTACATAAGTTTGGGACTCCGTTTTTCTCACTAAAGAGGTTCTATAATTACGCCTTTTTGTTGCTCGAACATGATCAATCTGCGTAGTCATGTTGAGAAACTGGCTCAGTCTGCAGCAATGGGTCCCAATGAATTCTTGGCACTTAATGACATAATCTGAAGAAAATGTTTTACACAATGTAGCCAGACCGAAAATGGAAACCCAAGCATAAAACAATTCAGTCAAGAACACCATCAAAAGTAAAAATGTTTTTTTTTATTGATATATAAAATAGGTCATGAGATTCATTCTTCTAAGGAAAATACAGCTGAACAAACAATCACAAAATAAAACCCATAAAAAAAGATGTTGTTGGACGGATGAATGGAAAGGTATGAAGCATGGCAGTAGAGTACACAGTTTTGATTGACATTCACCGTGGTGCACAGGACACAGGAGATTTCGCTCGTGCGTAATGCCTAGCTGAGTTCCCTGCACAGCCCTGCAACTTGACAGAGGTTCTCAATTTAATTAGAATAGGTGGCATCACAGGAGCTCTATGGCAAGAACTGATGCACAGAATTAGTGTTTTCTGCAACATCTGCAATCCAATGTCACCAATCCTGAAATCCCGTATACATTCACAGAGCACACATGCTGCAAACATTTCCGATTAAAGAATCAACAGCAAGTATAATCTCCAATAACGCTAAACTCGAAACTACATACTAACACTAATGCTATTTTTGCATGCCCAAAAACAACCAGCAAGTCTTCACTTTGATGCACAAACAAAATACATACAAAACTAGCAAAAACTGCCAAGAAAAAAGGGTCGGGAACCAAACATACATTTAATTTACAAAGTGGCAACACAGCTGTTCCACTTACTTCCTGACAATAGTGAAGTCGCTGAACGAGGTCTACACTTGCATTATCCAAGCGATTAAAAAGCATTGTCACAGGCTAAAGCGCTAAAGGTATCCAAACATATGCCTGGAAATGCAGTAATTGTGGTATACCATATACAAAATGGACTCCACAAACATAGCACCAACCACCCGGGAATACTGCGGAGAATTGGATGGAAAATTCCCCAAGCTGCTGGTGCACCACATAGTGGTCAACGGTTTGGACTGGAATGTCTTGCAAAACATGTTTTCGGGACTTGCATCTTTTTGAAGACTTTGTCGATGTTAGTTAAGTCACATGGTGGTTTAACTAACACAGACTATGGTTATTTTGTGTGGTCGATCACATGACCACATGCTATAAAAACTCTACTGAAAAACCCAACCCAATGTTGCGACAATTAACCAACTTTGCAACACCAGAAAGCCCACACACAGTTCTATGCTATTTTATCAACCCTTAAATAGAACTGTTGGAATGCACTAAGCAGTGGAATGTAACCAGCATAAATTCCCAAGTTATGCACAGTTCAGCTTTGAGATTCTCTAGAGGTAGAAGGCAGCCCCTCCAAAATACAATCAGAAAAAACAAAATAGAAATGCTCAAGATTTCCTGGACAAACTACAATGAGATTCCTCAAAATCTATGCAAAAATGCACCGGGACATAAAAACAATGTTGTTTTGCTCACAGCATGAGACCTTTTCCATCATAGTTTCACAACATTAGAGTTAGAAACAGCTAAAATCCTTGAAACCCTGAACATGCAAACCCACTTGAAGCAAATTGTGGGTTTGTGGCAATGATACACCCACAAGTGTGGCAATCAAACTGTTGAGACAAATAAATTCCTCAAGGAGAAATGCAAGAGCACTAAAAAACAAATCTCTCACACTGAAGTGAATTATAGTAATACAGAAAATTGAGCACAGGTGTATCAATCACTTGTGCTAATTTTTAAGTTATCAAAATGGTTGCCTTTTGTAGCAATATTATGCCTTGAGTTTTGGTTACTTAGGTGTTTCAAAATCAGCTAGATGACTTTAGCTAGTTTAATTATCTCAATGACCTTCCTTAGACGTTGGGCTTCGAAAGCCATAAATACCGGTGGCTAGAATAACAGAAATGTTAATTCTACTAAAAGTTTTTTTGCACATTATGAAGAAAGAGTATGATCTTTCTACGTATCTTAATATTATAATATATAGCCAGCTGAACTTGTACAACAGCAGATGCACAGAGCTGCCAAAAAAGAGCTTAGATTGCGGTGCATAAACTATGATCTTTTAATTTGTTTTACAAGCTGCCCAAGGTCTAATGCTTTTTTTTTTATTCTGCATGCTTTTTCCCATTTTTTTTTTGTAAATTGTATAATTGCACTTATCTGCAGTGGTTGTCAGGTTCAGTGCACAAACATTTTCATGGTTTTGCAAGCCTGTACATGATTGTTCTTTTTTTTTTTTTCTGTGCAATATAGTATATTATTGCTATTACATAAAATGAGCACACTGTCAATCATTATGCAAGATGACTCATGGCCCCTTATTAAAAATATAATAAAAAAGCAGCATTATGGTCTGAAGTCATGCACCCATACAAAAATTATCCATCTATTTCAAGAAACCTTACAAAGTTAAAAAAAAAAAAGTGATGCAAAAGGCACGTGGAATGTAAGCTGCCATAGCCTACAAAGTTTGATAAAAAATTATCGCTAAAGACCTAACAATGTTGGCAGTATATAGGCATTGTAATTATTGGTAGGCTTGACCATATTCATCTCATTTCCAAGTTATTGGCAGTAGAAATGTACAATGTAATGCGAAAATGTAAAAAAAAGAGTGTAAACATACGTGCTAACAATGTTGAGGCAAGCTGGTAAGATATCATACTGAAAAAAAAACAAAAAAACTTGGAAGACAAGGGTTTTCTTGTCTCCATTGTTTTTACAGTACAAACTAAAAATGCTACTGCTTTCAACAAATTAAGCATGCATAAAAACTGGTCCCTTGCACTCATCTGCCAAAGAGAGTGAAAGCATCAAATAGTCCCTTCGACTACACCATACACAATGCTTAAAAGGATATTAACTCCCCCAAAACATTTTTTAAGGGACTAATAGGACATATATGTCACAAAATAAACTTTACTCTAAAAAAAAAAAATGTTAGGTGCAATAGCTAAGTTGCAAAACACATTTTGAGTTAAGAGTGATTTTGAAATGTGCTTCTATTTTGAGACGTTGAACCCAAAAATAAACATGTTTAGGATTTGCTCCAAACCCAACATTTTTTGAGACTTTGAGCGCGTGTGTTGTTTTTGCTTCCTGGAGTCTCGGGGTTGAGTTATGCCTTGTAACCTCCACCAGTTCTATTGCACCCTAAAATCCTGTTCAAAAATAAATCTCTATTTTTTGTTGTTTTCCAATGGAGGTTTAATTTGTGACAGTACATGTCCTATCTAGTCCCTTAAAAAGATTGAACCCAGGCTCTCAATGAAAAATGTTTTTTTGGGAAGTCAGTGCCCCTTTCAAGATTTTTCTTGTAAATACACTTCTCTGCAAAACTGCCTTCTATGACAAAGCATCGTATCAAAAAGAAACTTGCAGTTTAAACTCGACAAAGGTTTCAGAAACTAAAAGGAAAGACGCTGATCCGTCATACATGCCAAGCCTACAAGCTTATGCACTTTTGAGGAAAAGTGAGCCTTTACGGTTCAGGACCTACCGTAAAATACCAGGCAAGCGCCAGCTCAAAATTTGGAGATAATCAGGTCCGAACATACACAAAGGACATATCTTTACACAAGATATGTCCTTTGTGTATTTTCCGAATGTCACAAAATTGAGGTGTGGGTGCTTACTGTAAAATGGGTGGACGCTCAGTATTTTACGGTAGGCACGAGATATCATAGGCAATGTGCATGAGATGCTGACCTCCAAGTCAATACTTTCTGCTTATACCACTCGTAAAACAAATATTCCGGTGCTTGGCACCTAGAAAAACGTGGACGGATGTGCAAGGCATTGCACGGGAACATTGCGAGCATAAAACCACCTATCCGAGGCTAAGCACGTACTTCAATATCCTCTCATATAAAACTATAACAATTAATTTTCCACTACTAAGTGCAGGTAAGGCTCCCACACTGCCGAATCATTCAGGAACGAACAGATGCACCTCTGGGCAGTGTTAGCCGCAATTGCTAAGTGCCGACTGAGGGAATATGCCACAGCTAGAAAATCCTTGCATCAAATATCTCCACAGCCATGCTTTCCTAGTTTAGGCTATCTTTCACACGCTAATCACAGGTTTGGCCACTAGGGCCTCCGGGTAGCTGCTTCACGATCCCGACCATCCTCGTCCGAAGCCAACAACTACAACGCTTGTGGACAGAACGTGCCAAGCTTCTGAAGCTTTCCGGTTGGTCCGTTGCAGCCTTACAACTGGCACAGACTTCCTAGCCTTTCTACGCCCGTCGTTTTCCCGCATGACGTTTCAAGTTTGCCACTAATAAACCAGTTTCCTCCAAAGAGCACCCGTACGCTATGTCACTTGCAACAACGGCCTAGTGCGCTTCCCAACACAACGTGGGACCCACCAGACCCTGCATGAGCAAATGACAGGTCAGAACACAGCGTGCCAAACCACAGAGGCACAACCGGCTCGCACAAAAAAGTGCCACCCACGCGGCCGATAGGTAAGCTTTTGGGCAAGAGCTAAGCTCCAAAGAATGTACAGGGTGTCCACCAAAAAAATGTACACTGTGTTTTTATTTGCAAAAACCAAATATGCATCGTCAAACGCTCAGTCTCTGCCAAATGTGGCCCTAGTGGTTCAAACCAGATGCCAAAATTTCAGAACAAACCATCTTTTTATTAAAAAATTATAAGTGATTTTTCGGAATTTTTAATGGAAAAATGGCAGAAACTACTGAGAATGGGACCCATTTTCCCATTTGAAAGTTTCAGAAAATCACTTGTAACTTTCGTATAAGACAACAGTTACTTCTGCAACTTTGGCATCTGCTCCCACCACTAGTGCCACGTATGAGTGAAGACTGGGCGCTCGGCGATGCACACTTAATTTTTTCGGTGATAAAAACACGAATGTAATCTTTTTTGGTGACACGCTGTACTCGTGAGCCAGGTCATCATGCTAGTCCGAACTTACTATCCTAGGTTTGAGGCACGATATGGCGAAGGAGCCAGCACGCGACCAATGTCCATAAGAAGACGCCGCTCGAAAACACGGCTTGGGCGGCTCCGGTGAGGAGGGCAGCTTGCTCCGTGATCAGCTGGTACGGATTCGAGCCGTCGTCGAAGTACATGGGACAGTCGTCGTCTGCAACCAAAGCGTATACAATCCGTTTATTATTAATCATATTAATTTATTTATTAAGTTCCCCTAAAGGCCCCAATGGGGCCTTTAGGAGTAACTTATGTAATGCCCCAATGGGGCATTACATAGCGGGAGGTATCATACAAAACATGCATAATTTACCAAATACCATCAGTGTAAAAAAACAAAAAAACTACTGACTAACATCAGTACAAATATAAATGACAAATGCACAAAATATAATCGCAATCACTCATGAAAAAAAAGAAAAAAGAAGCGCTGTTGTTAAGCGATTGATAGACATGCTTATGAGCAGGGAGTCATTTAGAATCACGCAGCAAACAAAGTTGTGATCTCTAGTGAGAGCTATTTCACTTGCAAGCCCATTTCAGTCAAACGTGGCGAGGATGAATGCGGAAAATTTGAACAAATTAGTGTCGGCAACGGGAATGCACACTTTGTTAGGGTGATCATGATGGGGGAAATGAGCATGGGTGGTAGACATTAGTTCAAGGAAATTCTAATAAGCTGAAAAATATTTTTATGAAAATGCAACAACTTTGTGAGGTAGTACCTCCCGCAATTGAGTGGCATTAAACCAGATTGAATCTTTAAGGTGAGTGATACTTAAAGGTGATTATATTTTTAGTAGGAACTGAGTTGCCCTGTCTTGTATGGATTCAAGACTGTCGATTAGGCATTTGATGCGGGTTCCAAATTATACATGCATATCCCAACTTTGGCCTAATGAGATTGGTGTATGCACAGAGGTAGGTGGAAGAGGAAGCAACACACCGGCTCGAACCAGCCAAACAAGAAAATCCCGAGGGAAGTCGTAAGTAGAGGTAGCGGTCGGATAGAATGCCACGGAAGGTGACCAAAACTGCTGTCGGTGCCAGATAAGCTGTCTTTTCCGTACGATAGAGTCTTTGGGATTTGTTTGTTCTTGGTCATCATCCGTGGAGCATGGCCCTTGAAACCGGAAGTCTGCCCCGGCTTCACCCCTGGTGGCATCGTGTGGTCTCCAGAAGCTTCCTACCTCCGTGGGTGTATGCAAGTAGCTTAGTTTCCATCGTCGCCACATCGAAATATCTTCTTAAAAAACCCTATGTTTGGCTTGCCCTCTTACTAACATATTCTATATGGGCATTCCACGATAGGTTAGGAGTTCGGTGAATGCCTAAGAATTTCTATGAACTCACTTTGCTACATTGGTATCTATAATTTTGTAATTGTAATGAGGCATTGTAAAACAATCAGTAAATGTCAGTTTTCTTTGCTTTTTGTTTTTACACATTTTGATGAAAGGTTGTTTGGAAGGTTGTTTATATATATTGAAAACAAAAGAGCGCCAAGAACAGATCTCGGAGCTCCAGATTCAACATTTATGGGAGGTGAGCTGATGTCATTTACGATAACCGATTGATTTCTATTATTAAAAAAACCTCTAAAATCCACGCAATTACAGTTTCGTTAATTCTTATCAGATGAATCTGAGGCACCCGATCAAATGATTTTGAAAAATCTATAAAAAAAGTGTGTGTTTGTGAAAATGAGTGAATGCTGGTGTTAAGTTTCACACGAAAGACCTCACTGAAAACCATGCTGGTTAAGAACAAGCATATTATTAGTAACGAAGCGTTTCATAATGGACGAATAGATTAATACTCTAAAAGATTACATGGACCAGACATCGGTGCACTGGGCCCATAATTTGATACACTCGCACGATTACCAGCCTTTCATCGACTAAAGCAATTGAGAGCAGCGGATGTCCCGTGACTCGACCTCATAGTATGTGTGCTCGCGGTTATATGTGTTCGAGCCTTCGACTATGCTATGACCTAAGAGAAAACAAGCTATACAGTGACTAGAGACGTTGTAAAATACACAGTTGTTTCATTTTCCATTCCTCCTACTTCTCTAAATATTAAAGTCAACCAACGATAAAATATTTTTGTTTTTTGCTTCGCTTAACACTACCCAGAAAAAAGCCACAATACTAACCAGAAAAAAATTATTTTTGCAAAAAAAGTTGACTTTGAAAAATACTTTATTTACATCCACCAAAAGCTAGAGAGTATTCCCAGAAAACATAAATTGAAAGAATAAAACACGGAGGACAAGCACAGGTGGTTGTCCTGTACTTGTCCTTCGTGTTTTATTCTTTCAATTTTATGTATTCATGTTCAACCCGCTGCCTTCACCATTCCCAGAAAGTTCCATTTGTTTACAGTGCATAGTTATATTTTTATAAATTATTTTCACTCTACCAATGCTAAAGAAAAGCTAGAGGTTTGAGCACTTTGAATGCGTTTTTCTCCCATCCACTTTTTGGCATACATTCCACATTAATAAAACTATCGTTTCAGTATGAAACTATCTAGAGTTAATATTTGTGGCTTATATGCCAAAATTTTATAAGGCCAGTTACTACGAACCCAGATTGTGCATTTTCATGTTTGCTTTACTATGAAAAATTGTAAATTACTAAAACTTAGAAAATAAAAAAAAAATTGTTTTCATAAATTATTTTTTTATTTGAAAAATGCATATTTTTTACATTTCTTTTTATAGTAACCGGCAACAGGTGTTTCAGTATGCATTCCACCAGAAAGAAATATGTGGTTATCAACACCATTTCTCAATGATAAATTCATTGAACAGATTCCATGCAAGGCACAGGTGCGGTGCATTTTTTAGCAAAAGTTTCGCTTCGGCGCAAGATGTTGCAGACTTTTGTTTGTGGTGCAATTTGGCGCAAATTGCGCGGCCCTTCCATCGCTGGGACTGTTTTAGCGTTTCTGGAAGAGGGAAAATCGTTTTCCGTGATCTCGGGTGATGCTTCGGATAAGTGGCAACCATGATTTTAGGCACCAAGACAAACGACTGAAGTGTAGGGATGTGCAAACGGTGATTTTTCACTTCCCAGCAAATACGAAGGGAATAGTTCCCTTGTTCGAATAATTTCGAATCAAATCGAATAATTTCTAATTGAAGTGAATAGTTTGCGGTCATCAATACAGCCATGAGGCTGGCGTGTTTGCCACGTCCCCAAAAGTGGTCCCTCGATCTCCGTTCGATGACGTCACAATAGTGTCACGCAGTCGCCTGCGTTACACTGCACCACGTGAAAATCGCAGAGTTGCTTTAGCAAAGTGGTGACGACTTGGAAACGAGTACAAGCTCGGTGACGGCAAAACCTCAAGAGTATTTACGAGCCAAACCTGGCAATATATTCTTTCCAAAATTCCATTTATTAAATTCCCGTCTTAGTGAACTATCGTACAAAATCGAACGCGTAAAAATACACGGCCGTCTCTCTTTCCTTCTACTTTCGTGCAAGAAGATGCAACGTGTCGTTCCTTTACGTTAACTAAACCGGCTCGAATTTTTCGTGCAAGACTAATCCGAGATTTTTGAGAAAACAAATTTTCCCGAGGCACACTTGCGCGGCCAAAAACCTCCCCGCTCGAGGGGTTGACGAGGCGAGTCCACTCACGTTCGCGCTCATACTCGATCATGTCCAGGGCCACCTCTGCCCCCTCCGAGTAGTTGGAGGAGGTGACGTCCTGCCGCACGTTGCAGAAGGCCCCCACCGACTGGGACATGAGCACCCGGTTCAGGTCTGCACGCTGGTACACCTGCACACACACACACACCGCTCTACCGCAAACCTGGCCAACAAAGACTTCCAACTTAAAACATGTTTGTTTGGGTACTTATCATGCAGCACAAACAACGAAGGTGGCAGAAACTAAAACAACAAAAGAAAAATCGACTCCGAAGTGTGACAGAAGCCCACATTTCGTCTAGAAGAAGCCGAGTCAGCACCTCTGTCGTTTGTACACTACGTTTACACCACATCTGTACACTACGTTCGTGCAAAAAAAGCACTGCTTTCGCTTAGGGTTGGTCCCGCATAAAAGAAAATTGTAAAGCCCATCCACTTCACGTGAAGATGGAGGACCAGCGAAGCTGTTGTCTTTACGACAACTTTACGAAAACTATACAACATCTATACGATTTACGTACGATTGCCATGAAGGCACGTACACGACTTCGCTGTTTAATTGTCTTTATTTATTTCTTAGTGACTACATTTCCTTATGGTCACTTATGGGTAAGTTCTAAACCCAATATTTCGAGGCACACCTCGAGGACAGTTTTTTCCGACTGAGCTCAAGTCTCTTTATCAGCATTGCGGAAGCAAAAGGAAAAGGAGGTTAGATCGACGCGTTCTGCCCACAGCCTCGTCACAGCGCGCACTTAGCTGAGATAAGTCGGTGACCGTAGATGATAACGAGGGATCAGGACCTTACTATCTAATAATGCCATAGAAGCCTGACTCACGCGGGTTGCCCCCTCTTTTTATTTATATTTGCCACGACCAATCAGAACGAAGGAGCGCTGTTTACACAGGAGTTTTTTGTTAACATCCATGGACACATTTTTTTCCAGATCCTAGCACATAACAGCTTCGCTGTAAAAATTGCATGCTTTCCCTCCACCCCTAAAAAATTTAATTTGCCTTTGAGAGGAGTTTTGTGGATGCAAGCGATGGTCACCCAGAAACTTTAGTCCCGATACTCGAAACAACTAGGCTAACTCAGTTACCCTAGACCAGTGGTTCTCAACTGCATGTGTTTCGGAAACCCCTTCCGGACCGGCGTAAGCAATGAGGGACCCCACGCCATCTTCCAGGAAGCAGGGGCAGTACTGAACGACTGAAATGTTTGTGAGTTCCCACTTGAAGTAGCAAAGGGTTTCCCCGGATATGCTTACACTGTCTCGGGTCGTAATGCTAAAGACCGGTTCACGCACCTAAGTTTGCTTTCGAGCGAGTTCTTGCGATCTCCTACGACGAGAGAATGCGCTGGCACGCTGGAGCCGTCTATGAGGTGGCTCTAGAGCTGCATTTCATTAGAACAAAGTTTTTGCGGTATTTGCGAGATCAAATACACATCTATAAGAAAGGGTAGTTTGTAACATAGCCAAAAGTTTTTTGAGTCGATAAAAAGAAGAATGATGCACGAAAAAAGTAGAAAGTATACGGAAATTGTGAGTGTTCCGCGGCCATGAGGTAGATGGCCCTGGCGTGTTCCCTCGTCGTAAGAGATCACAAGAGGTCTTAATACACTCGGTCATGAGCAGTTGCAAGCGTGCGAACAAGTCTTTAGACTCTTGCCGGCGCATCGGAGGCTGCCCGAAATTGATAGGAACTCTTTGCTCGTCGTAATTACCGTCGTAACTCGGGTGTAGAATCTACGAAAAATGGGTCATCTTAGCGAGATTGCCGCTTACGCTGCAGGCTTCCTCGTTTCTGTCCGTTTCACAAAATACACTCTCACAACCCGCACTCGAAGACGAATCTACCAGTGGAACCATTTACGTACCATCGCGCGAGCAATCGCAAAGTTGGAATCCTCCGGTGTGCCCCTAGTGCCTATTATACATAGATCATACCCCTCATTCTTTTAGAGTAAAACTGCCTTCATTCATCGCCAAAATAAGTAATCCTGTCGCTTTTAGAAATGCCGCGTTTGTCCCAGAAGTCCTAGAAATTTGTCACACACCCCAGATTGATAGTCACTGATAACTAATATCAATGACTTTCAATCTGGGGTGTGTGACAAATTTCTGGGACTATAGGCTCGTGTTCTTTGCGCAAGAAATTCTAGGGGGAGGGTTGGATTCAGCTTGGGGGTGTCTGTATAAGTCAGTGTATGATTTGTTTTGAACCACTGAGGGTACAAATCAAATATGTACGGAAGAACAAATATAGGGTTTGAGAACCGGCGCCCAGTGATAGAGAAGAGAAAGCGTAAATAACAAGCATGCTGTCCTTACCCAACAGCGGTACTTGCTGTAGGCGTCCTCCTTGTTGTAGGTGATCAGGTAAGACCGCAGATTCTCCTTCCAGAAAGCAATGCACTTGAGCTCGTAGTCGGGCTCACCTGCACACGTCAAGGCAAGTTTGGAGGCACAGACCCGGAGAGGGCATCTAACTAATCATTTGTCCACTCCCCTCTGCAAAGCCCTACAACCTTAAACGTTAAAAAAATATAAAAAATACTATTTTGATTGGGAACGTCAAAATGATTTTAAAAATATTTTTGTGTTTTGAGGAAGTGGCATTGGGATGTCAAATACCTAAAATTATTGCGTTGGTGAACGTGGAAATAGTCACCGCCTCTGCACTTTCTATCGGAATTTAAATGAGCCAAAAATGCTACGAGCTCGTGATTTTTAGGATTACGTGCAAACTTTCAATCCACCCGCTGTCGAGGTGCGACGCATTAATCCAGTTTGCACCGAGCGCCTTTAGATTAAGGGTCTGCGTTGTCGGCATATGCCGACAAACCCTGAAAACCAACTCCCAAAACAATTTCATGAAAAAAATCAAAAACTAATTGGAGCTGCTTTTGAATAAGGAAAATCTCAACCTTTGCAACAACACTCAGCTTTATTTTGTGCTGACCCCAAATATAGCCCGCGACTTACTGTCCGCAAGGACACTTCTTTCTTCAGGAAGCGTATCGCCTCGTCTTGTTTCCTTCTCTTTTCAATACTGGGACATTTTCCAGGTATTTGGGTCACGAGCACATTTCTCTCGATGTTGCAGAATCCCATACCTCTGTCCCGTTTTCCTCAACATAAGCCTCAATTAACGCACAATTTTTGCCTGACCCCGAAACACGCCGAGCCAAATCTGCAGGACAAATAAATCACGAAAAAAACGTTCCCAGTTCGAAGAGACACAAATCACGAGAACACAATACCCTTTTAGGATACGTGTTGTCACAATCCGAGAGAGCAAATTCCCAAATCGAACGAGTGCAGAGTCGACTCACTGTAGATGTCCACCGGCCTCCCGTAATAGTCGACGGAAATACAGTAGTCGGCGTCGATGTGGATGATCTTCTGGTCCGCGTCGCAGACGGAGAAGTCCGAGATGTTCTCCCGGCAGTAGACGTTGGGCCGTGGAATTTGGGTCACCCCGCCGCGGATCCGCGTCTCAAAGGGGATGTCTCCTCGCTGCTCGAAGCGGAATTTTCCAGCGACGGGGCACTTGATGTTCACAGGGTCCGTTGCTGCAACAGGAAAGCGAAACAGCAACGGATGTTCGGAAGCGTCGCAAATATAGCAATATTTAGAATACCGGCACATTCGATTTTATTACAAGAGCATTCGATAGAATATCGAAGTATTTCATTAGAATATCGAGGTATTCAACTAGAATATTGAGATATTAGGTTGAAATATCGAGGCATTTGATTAGGATATCAAGGTATTTGATTAGAATATCGAGGTATTCAATTAGAATATAGAGATATTAAATTGAAATATCGAGGCATTTGATTAAAATTTTGAGGCATATGACTACCGTAAAGTCCTGTAAGAATGCCCGACCCGATCAAAATGAAGATAAATAGTGAGAAATGTGGGGTGGGCCAATCTTTGCGAATGTGACAGCAAAATTTCATAGTAAGCAATAAACGCGGGGTGCCCTCTACAAGCCAAGTGAAACAGGAATGCTCGCCGCCTGTTGTCTATGTGTTTCTCTCTTCTGTCCCCGTCTTTCTGTGCGCATTTTTAACGAGGTTTGAACTGAAACCGCAGATTGTGGACATGGCAAATCGGCGCTCCACGGTGTGATAAATGCGCGGAAACCCACTACGAACTCGCGTGTCACGGGAACAGATACCGCAGATTGCGGAAGATGCAGAATCGTGTGTCACGGTGCGATAAGCTTGAGGGAACCTGCTGCGAACGCGCTTTGTCACTTACCTTACCAATACTGTAGATCTTGCGGTTCATGTCATTCTCGTCGGAGATTGCGCAACTGATATCCAGCAGGAATCGGGGGGTGGGCAACGTTTGGGAATTATGTTATGGATATTCAGCCAAAAAAACGAACAGGCAATCTCTCGGAGATGGTTGTTCATCCAGGGTTTTACGGTAGGTAGTAGTAGATTATCAGATGTTCAATTAAGGGTGCGAGTCCAAAAATGCAAAAAATCGCGAAAAGTTTAATTTTTCAAACATTCTGTATTTGGGTGCCTTACTAGATCCAAGCACCTCTCTCTAAAATATTATAGCGTAATTCAAACTCAAAGTATAAGAAAACGATACTTACGTCTCGCGGAACGCGCCCAAAACCTCCCGAAAGAAAAAACCAGAGTCGAAACGCGCGCCTTCCGCGCTGCGCCAGTGTGCGCCCAGCGCGGCCATTTTGGTCTCGTTCGAAAGCTTGCTTTTTATCTAAATTTTTGGTGTCATTAAAAATGGCGTCCGCCCGGGAAAGCAAAGAATACCACGTTTCCCCGGAGAAAGAAACCGAGCTACCGATTGACTAAGAAGCACGGAGCCGCAGCGAGCGCTGTCGCTATTGGCCGAAGCGGCGTGCCTCTTCTCCTGAAAAATGTAATTTTCCTCTCCTTCCTCGTGGCGCGGAAGGAGTCGGGAGCAGCCAATATCGTTGTTTGTCGTCTGCTAGCGGTTGCGTTTTGGCTTCAAGCACGTTATTTTTCGGCGTTCGCCAGCTTTGTTTAGCTCGACGTCTTTAGGAGACATTGGTAGTGATCGCGATGCCTAGCGTGGAGCTTTTAACGCAGTGTGCGTGCGGCAAGCGGAAGCGTCGGGCGTAGAACAAGAGGACTTCGCTCGCATCACCAGCCGCGTTGCTTGCGGCGGACATGCGGCAATTTCAGCTGCCAGCAGCTGAATCATCTTTCGAGGTGCCCGCCCCTGATGTGAGCAATGAAAAAGACGACGGCTTCGGCCCTGGTGCGTCACGACTCGACTCGCATTTCTACACGGCAAGCGAAAGTGCTCAACGTGCGCCGTGGGCTGACGAGATTTGGCGATTTGGCCGCGAAGTCTGCCACACAACGGAAGTTTGACCTCCTCAATGTCACTGTCGAGGATAAAAAGACAGATTCCAGCACGCAGTTTGTAATCGTGGATTTGAACGTGTTGAACATGTTCTTCGCGACCACCAAATGTGAGCGGTGCGGAAATGGCCGCACCCTTTCACAAGCTGGTGTTTTGAAAACGTCCCCGCGTCCCCTAAAAAAGCCCTTCTGAGGGCTAACCAATTGTTGTATATGGGGCTGCTTTCCCTACCCCGTGTCTCTCCCTTAGTATGAAATTCAAACCAAAGGCATTCCACCCATCTAAAGCTTCAATGTTGTTAGTTATGCATACCCAAATTTCAAAGTCAATTTTCTCAGCTTTGGTTTTTTCAGCCTCTTCTCCAGTCAGGAATGCTTTTTGATTCTCTTGAGCTCATCCGATTTTCATAAACTTGGTACTATTTTCTTTGGAATGAACTAGACTGCAAAGCTAAAGCCATTTTTATTATGATATTTTGTGGTATATAAATCTGGCATTTCATTATTAGACATTGTTATAGCCACTATTGTATGTCTTCTATTCACTTTTAATTTTTTTGCATGATTATATGGTGCTAAAGAAATAAAAAATAGCTTTAGCTTGTATGGCATTTCTTTAGGAAGCAATTGATACCTTTTTTTTAATTAAAATTGTAATAAGAAGGTTTTTTAAAACTTTTCCTGAAATTAGCTAATTAATAATTTATTTTGTTAATAACTTTTGACAAAGAATAGATATCTGAAATCTGATTGCAGTTATGAAATCAGCACAATAAACTGCATGCATGTGCTAAAAAATCATTAAGATAGACCTATAAGCAAAAAATATTTTTTGAGAACCCACTTCCTCCCTTAAAATATTAAGGAAGGACGTAGGGAATGAATAAGAACTTTCTTATTTCTACCGACATCTGAACGAAATTTACAGGGTGTGTTTACATTGCAGATATAAGAGTAACTGCAAAGTTTCATGCGGCTGTGCACTTTATTTCTTAAGTTACATATATTTATCAAAATCGTCCATATCCGTTCCTCATCCCAGGCGTGGAAAATTTGAAAAAAGGTAGTCGCAGTATAAAATTTGTTATGGTGACCCCTGGGTAGGTTCCCGAGGGCATGACAGAACCCTTTTCTTACATTTCATTGTTGAAAAACTTTTAGCACAACTTCGAACTTTATGTAGTCCGTAAAACTTACATTCATCCAATTTTATTTTTTTTGTAATAAATTTATAAGTTTTCTTTTAAGAAAAAGGGTTCTGTTATGCCCTCACAAAGTTATATAGGAACAGAATAAAAAAAGACAGCACGAAAATCCATTGAGCAGTTCCCCGAGAAATCACTGGGACGAGCAACCACCGCAGTGAAAAAATTAGTTCTGCAGAAAACAGCACTTGGAAGTTGCATGCGGATTTCCGGCTTTAGAACGACCCTGCAGAGTAGTCCGAAGTGTTCTTGCTCACTTTCTTCTTGTTCTGCCTATCCGACTTCTCTAGATGTCGTTTGCTGGCCTTGTGCAGACGTAGGGCATATTTTACGGCAGCTCGCCGGAGGGCAAGATGGGCTTGCTGGAGTCCCATTGCAGCCGAGATTTCTGCCGTTGCCCCGTAGCAGCCGGCGAGTTTTGCTGCCAGTCCCAGTTTGGTGCCTTCTTGGACAGTCAATCCAGTTCCCGAGCAACTTTGCACCTTCGCTCCTAGCAGAGGCAGGTGCGGGATCTGGCAGCACGGCTTCAAACTTCCTCCAGCTTGCCGGCACAGCTCCGAGTTCGGCTCGAACAGTGTCACAACGTCTAGATTCTGCTTCAATCTCCTTGTGCGTCAAGAAATGCATCCGCATATGGCTGCTAGACGACGCGTTCCCACTTGTCGCAGCGGGCGGAAGACAAACGCTGGGACCCGGGATCTCGAAAGGAACCACAGCAGTCAACGAACTCGGTACTACATGCATGAGCGGAAAGATGCATTTTCCTCGGCGACAGCCGACGGCAAGGGAAATCCGTCACTGGAAGCGTTGACATGATCACCATTGACGGCATGCTGCGCAGAAACTTCCAGCTTCGCCATCTGCAGTAACTTCATAGGCCGCTTCTGCGCACCAAACGCGCGCACCGTCTTGTACTTCGAACCGTCGAATCGTGTGCGACCACGAACACAGATGGGCACGCTACACAAAACTCTTCAAAGAAAGTTCAGATAATTGTAAAGATGGCGAAAAATGAAGCAGAGCTGACAAAGTGAGAGCGCGCGCAAGCAGACCACTGCCGAGAGCAGACGACGCGAGCGGCAACAGCAGGAGGAATGCAGAGGAGTTGCGCGCTCCCCCGCATGCTCCTCGAACACGCGCTCTGCCCAATCACATTCTTGCAATTGCGACATGGAAGAAGGGCGACCACGCTGTAACCACACAGCCGACCTCATTTTGGAAGCCGGCAAACAAGAGAAAAAAATTCCCCTTCAAAACAAGACCAAGATGGCGGCCGTCAGCCAAATGCGTCGGGAAGGGCGAGCGCGCAAAGTCGGGGTTGATTTCGACGTTTGCCCGTCACTTGGACGCTGCCCAGGCCTTGTAAATATTTGTTTTTAAACATGTCCTCATTCTATTAGGTGCTGATAATTACAGAGAAGGTAGTTTACGGGATATACAACCCAAAAATGGGAAAAAACAGTGAGTGCGCAGGCGAGCTGGTGGAAGTTGATCATGATGTAGAATACCCGAGACTGTGGTAAAAGCTGGGAAACTTGGTCGAAGAAAAAAGACAGGGGAAAAGAATGTCTCAATACGTTCTTTTCCCTGTCTTTTTTCTTCGACCAAGTTTCCCAGCTTTTACCACAGTCTTGGGTATTCTACATCATGACCAAAAATGTGGTTTTCTCAAAATCAATTTTTTTGCGATTTTTCGGTTTTCAAAGCACGCATCCCCCCTAAATCCCTCACAAACTCCAATATCGGACTACGAGTGGCAGGAGACATGTCATAAGACAGACCAAATGTGTAGCTAAGATTCCTGCATATTCATGAACACAATCCACATCATCTGATGATTTGACTTTTAAGATACTGTAAATAAAAACAAGATCAAAAAGTGGTAAAATATATTTCAATTAGGTTGTATAAGAGGGTTAAGTTAGGCTTCAAACTTCTCTCCCAGCAGCGTGGAGGCTCCAAGGCCAACACGAAAGCAAAGCTTGATCCAGACTCACCGATGAGGATGTCATAGCGCCACTTTTTCGAGTCTTGGAACATGGTCCACGAGCAAACTGATGAGAATACATCCGTGATCATCTCTTTCCCTGCAGTTTTTCAGGAACAAGGGGAGGTGAAAAGGGAGAGATGAAGCACAAGATTTCCGAGACATCTGAAATTAAAAATAACGCGAGAGAACACTCCCGCAAAAAAAAACCGGTTCAATGGGGCGGGGCATACGTGGCTTGCACGTGACGTCATCGCACATGCAAGCCAAGAACAAAACCTGCACTGGTGCTCCAAAACAGCAGTTCCATAACTTGATATCGAGGAACCCCCGTTTCCCTTAAATGGAAGCAGAGGAACCTTTCAACTCGCCTCGGCACAGATGCGGTTAAGTACTGCAGAAGCCTACAGACCTTGGAAACAATAATGCACATAGTAGGGAGTGTTCGGCTCACAGTTATGCATCAATGGGTGGCTCAGACTATAAGGTTGCAAAAGGTTCCAGTAATATGCTAACATGTTACTTCTGAAACAGTGTAGACTCTAGTCTTGGGTCTCGCTAACATAACAAAGCAAACTGTGACTTTGGCTGGACCCTCACTTTTGCAGACAGCTATGAAGTGTGCATACCGAACGAGCCGATTTTGGGGAATTAATTTAGTAGAGGGTTCAATCGGCTTGACACACAGAATAGCTACCAGAGCGCTTCAAGTACCATGTTGATCCCAATACAGCACGCAGGACAGTGAGGCACAGAAGTGGACTTGCCTTTTCGGTAGCGGATGACACTTTGATGCCGCGGCACAAAGTCAAAGCAGACATAGTCCCTCTGGCTGCGTTCATGCAGAGAAAGGAAACACAAAACTAAGATACAGAGTCATGGGATCTGTAGCAATCAAACTCTGAATGTAGCAATGCCAGGCTTTGAAGCAAAGGGCCACAGCATACAATTAAATTTTGATGCAACGAACACCAATGAAGTTAAAATTAAAGTTAAAATGGTTGCATGAATATCTAGACAGTGTGAAGTGTGCAACTTAAGGAGACAAACTGTGTGAATGCCCTACAGGGGCTATGTGGCCATGAGTGTAACTGTATAGGTCAAGCTCCCCATAGAGGGGCAATTCGGTGAGTGCAATACAATAGGGAGTTTTAGAATAGAGTGTGCTAAGGATTAGCATACGCAAACAACGTCGTCGTCGCCACTGCGTCTGCACCAAACGCTACCTGCAGTTTGCGCTTTGCGCGTGCTATTTTATAGCCTATAGCAGCCCATTTTAGTGCTGCCCCGCCATTTGCTTCCAAGCTGCCGCACGAGCCACGGGCTCGTGCATTGGCGTATTTGATCTTTTGATGACGCTTGCAAGACATACAAACACATAAAGGGGAGTTACTAAGGGCATGTGACTCTTTGGTGTGACCTAAGGAACTCACGGAGAGCAAGGTTACGCGGCACGTTCTTACCACTAGATTGGCTGCATAGGTAGTGGCATTGGCCGGGGCTGCTCTATAACTAAAAGCTAAAGCTCGTCGCATGGCGGCGAGACGCGGCATGTTGCCGTGGCATCGCTACGTCATACATGCGTCGCCTCCCATTGGTCCTATTTTTTGCGTGGTGCAGCAGGCCGAAATCTCACACAGACCATTCTCCGGCAAAACGGCGAAACTTATCTCGGCGGTGTCAAGCAAAGGACTCATGCCGTGAGTTGCTGTCCATGCAAGCTTGTGAAAACAGCAACAACAACAAATGCTCTGGCTTGGGGCACTCGGTGCTGGTGTCGCCATCTCATTGAACCCGTCGAAAATAAATCTAGCGAAAACTGCCCTGTCAAAATTATTTACACAAAAATGCATATACTAAGACATTTAGGCATCCCGTAGGGGTCTTAAAATTGAAATAGGAGACACCGCTAGTATGCACTATCATTCATTCTCTCACTTTTATCATCTAAGTAAATATAATTTTTAAAATTGCCTCAAAATGCACTCAAAACAGTTAAAACGGTCGTATTTCTGGACTTTATTAAAAATCTCTAGCACTCTTAGGGGAAAATCCAAGGGTCGTACGACCTTCATTACATCTTCCATAATGAAGCCTCAAACGTAATCGATACCCTGGTGCATTCCTGAAACTCGGGTGCATGTAGCAAAACTCGCCCACTGAGTGACGAGCGGGTGAATTTCCCTAAAGCCCAACGACCAGACTCGAGATTCTGCAAGGCAGAAGATCCTCCCGACCATGAGGGAGGAGGAAACAGGCAATGGTGAACAGTGTAGAAGGGGAGAGAGGAGGAAGCGAAGGAAAAGTGGAAAGCACAAACTGGTTGTTGGTCTTTAGGGAGCGGGAGCGAAGGGGCGGCCTCACCAGCCATGGATGCCGTGGCGGGCCATGAGGTAGCGGTTCTCCCGGGTCTCCACGCACACGTAGATCTGCTCCTTGAAGCGGCCCGTGTCGGGCTTCCAGCGCTCCACCATGTGGGTCTTGTTGATCACCACCAGGGCGTCGAAGCTGGCCGTGTTCACCCAGCTGCCCGTGAAGTTGTCTGGCAGCGTGCAGCTGGGGGCCACCACCTCCGTCTTCACTGCGAGGCACCCACCGCAAACCAAAAAGAGCTAAAAGACACACTTACAATGCATAGCATTTATGGGACAGTTTCATGGGACTGAAGACGCATGGAATGCGTCTTCAGTCGGTGTGTTTACCGTCCATTCCATCCAAGCCTCGAAACTGGTCCCAGAGTGGAAATGAATTGCGTCCGAGGCGGCGTTTGCAACTGTTTGGGTGCAGTATTTTGTAAAGGGATGTAAAGCGATGTAAAATGAAGGACAATATTCTTCTTATTTTTTCTTTTTTAGATTTGTCTTTAATGTATTTTCAAACTGACGCTGAAAATAATTTTTCTACTGATAGGCACAAATACTCTTTCTATAGGCCATCTAAAATCTCGATAAAGCAAAATATGGCCGAAAAAGTTCTGAAAACAACCAGCGTTATACGCTGCGAGATTGGATCAAGTTGGCCCTTCCCCCTTGAGACACAATGTCCACTCGTCTCGCTTCGTCTGTCTTTACGGCCAACAGACCTCATTGAAAGACAATTGAAATGCCAAATAGCAGGCTGGGATTGCAGCTAATCATTTGGAATTTCATGTCTACAATTGCATGATACAAATGTCAGAACTTGTGCCAAACAATCATCCGTGCACCGTACAAACCATAATTAACAATTTACTACCGAAGAAGACTGCAACCTATCCTCAGAACGAAAGGCGAGAAAGACAATGCTCAGAATTGTACCTCTCCGAGAATTCATTCTCAGAAATTGTCATTCTCGAGCTACGGGGGTGAAGGTCCAAACAATGAACTGGGTGTTACAAATAAATATTGGATTATTCCTAGACGTGTGCGAATATTGAAATCTTTCGAAGCTAATCGAATAATAAAATGTTATGAATCGAATCAAATATTTTCGAATACAAATAGTAGTTTCTGAATAAGAACATTTTTTAAAACAAATATTTTCAATTTGATATGAATTAAGGGAGACACTGCTCCTTGAGGCAGAAAATATACTAAATAGCAAGAACAGTGCTCTAAAACGTTTAAAAAAGCATCCTAGGGCTTTCATTTATGCCTATACCTTTTAGTTTACTGACATATGTTTATTTTCTCTTAATTTAGTATTTCAATTGTCTTAATTCTTCCCATAAACTTTACAAATTAAATTTTTCAATTATAACAAACAAACAACATCAGAACCAAGTACATATTTGTAGTCAGATTGTAATGGCAGATTAGTATGTAAATTTAATTTGAATTGAATCACAAGTTATATTAGAAAAAAATCTCTAGAAGTAGTGCTGCCTCCTAAGCAAGAATGCTCAATCAAAACACAACTGGAATATTTTTTCACCAAACATTTATGAAAAGGTTAATTTCACTGGAATAAGAAGAATGTCACACATGTGACCGAAAAAAATAAAGATAAAATAAAAGATCACCCAGTAAAGCACCATTCAAGGAGTGAAGTTACAAAGCTACAGAACGGAAATGAAAGCACACAAGTGGAGGCGGGTCGGCAAGCCACAACGCAGTCGGACATCGTGTCGCGGACGAATGCAACTACGTGAATGTAAACAAAAGTACATAAGCGATGGCGGTTGGGTCGGGCAAGCCACAATACAAAGTCAAAGACCGCTGGGCTCGCAGCAGTCCTGCACCGACTTTGTGCAAAATCTTTTACGCCGGGTGAACGCAACCACGTGAACGTAAACCGAAGTGCACAAGCGGAGGGCGGGTCGGCAGGTAACAGCAGAATTGGAGATCGTGCTGGGGGGATCGGCGGAAGAGTGGGCTAGAGCACACCAGCTCGGAGCACCTGGAGCGAAAGCTCGCGCTGCAGAACCTAGGACCACAGTGCCTAGGATGCCTAGGATCTTGGGTTTAATCCCCACCCCTGCCCGTTTCGATCTGGATGAGCATCGCATCTGCATGCGGTCGCGTATCACTACTGCGTGGTGCACGTTAAAGACCCCAGGCTAGTGGTTGTGCTCTGTCACCCCTGGAGTGCAGACCAAGTTCTAGGCTGTATAAACATCACACAACCTAATTTTCTTTTCGAGATCGTGCTAATGGTGCTAATCGTGCGATTGAGCCGCGCAGCCGCCTTGGACTTGCGCCATCTCTTCTCGTGTGCAATAGTTCTGCCCGATAGAGGGTGACACAAAGAAGCAATAAATAAAAAATACATCGTTTTTTTTTCTTTTTGGCGCAGAGCAAGCTTTTTTTATCAGTGAAAACGGGTAGAAACATAAAAGGAATACCGGCAAACTGGAGGAACCGGAAAATCAAGCGGAAAAATAACACGAGTCAGATATTGCCAATAGCCGAGGTCAGCCGAAAATTCATATCCGAATTCATAGTTGCGAAAGTGGTCCATCGCGTTTGTGCTTTTGTGCTTACGACGATGCACGTGCCGTTGCAAACTTCATCAAATCTCTCGCACTGTTTGCGTCATGACCACTTCGCCCACTTTGAAATCCAGACGTCATGGCAAGCAGAGGACAGATCAAGCGCTACTACAAATAACTTTCCAGTGCATCATACAAACAAATTTTTGTCCAGAAGAAGACAGGGAACCTCGACCGCAAGTTGACACTAATCGGCGAGTTCGCGGTTATTCGTAGTTTCCGAAGTATTCAAAGAACTCGGAATACTTCGAACAGCAAAAGTGCAAAGCAAATCGAATCGAATAGCAAGCATTATTCCCGAAGTATTCGAAGTTTTGAATATATTCGCACACCCCTAGTTATTCCTAAAACATTTTACAGCAAAAGCTGCTATAGAGACTTCCCAGCTGCATTTTTGCCGTTAGTGCCTGCACTGCCCTGCTACAGTTTTGCCAGCCAGGCAAAACTGTTTCACACGCGCTCGTGCCTGCACTGCCCTGCGACATTAGGTAAAGTGTGCATGCTCAAATCTTGCCAGGTGACTTTGTCTTCTGTGCTTAGCGGGCGGCCTCACATTCTTCCGTGTAGAACTTATTTTGAGTGCACAATCAGAAGTAAGGCAACCCACCACTCGTAACTATACCCTCTCTGTTTAGTCTTAAGCGCGGTCCAAACCAGCGACATGTATTTTATTTATGTGCGCCACAACACATAAAGACGTCACCTCTACGTTTTACGTGTTCCTATCTCCGTATCCGAAGTTCAATACAGTAAACTTTCGTTGATTCAACCTCAACGGGACCTTGAAATTCGGTCGAATTATCCAAATGATCGAATTAAAAAAAGGACAGAAAAACGGTTAAAATTAAACGTTTCTTTTATTGTCCAAAATAACACGGATGGCTTGTTGCCATCTGCGCTTAAAGGAGCTGTGCAACAGTTTCAGTGCTTTGCTTAACTAATCTGGGAGTTGATGTCTCGACATTTCTGAAGTAAAGAACAAAAAACCGCTTTCGCCTGCATGTCCTAGTTTTTATTTTAAAAATGGACAAAGATTGAGGTTTTCGGCGCCTCTCAACTCCTTCACTATAACTTCCGAGTCACGTGCACTGTGACGTCAATGGGGAAGGTGCGGGGTTCCGGTGAAGCTCTTTTTAGAGCCATCAATGAGCAGAGAGGACTCATCCGTCGTCGCGACCGCTGACCACGTGCTGGCGGGCGCAGCCAGAAAGGAGGAAAGTCTCATCCGGGTCTGACCATACCCGTCCGGCCCTGTCCCCACTCCCACTCCGGCTTCTGGCAGCTGTTCCACTGCTGACAGTTTTGTGGACCTAGGATAGATGTTGCCACTGAAACTCCGTATAATAAAAGTTTTGTCGATGATACCAGGTTTTTGACAGATTTATATTTATGTTGGAACGACAAGATTTATAGAAAAGCTACCTTTTATCGAGCAGGTATTCCCATAGCTTGCTATCTTTCTACGATATTCCCCATTGACGTCATGCCACGTGTTTCTCAGTGGCCGCCGCTCGCGGCTGCAGGTTGAGGAATATTCTAATTTTGCCTCGCGATTACGCGGCGGAATCGCAACATTTCGAAGGAAGGAGGTGTGTGTTCTGTCCTTTGTGACAAGGTGAACAAGGTCAAAAGTAGAAAATGCCAATTCTTTCAACGTTAAAATTGTTGCACAGCTCCTTTAAAGGGTAACTGCAAAGAAAAAAATGTGTTTTTTTAAACAGCCTAATTGGGACAAGCATGTCAGAAAAAACAAGTCTTCGCGAAAAAACAATTTTTTTTCTAGCAATATTTACGCCACAGGACGTAATTTAGTCGGGGTCACAACTTCTCCACATTTAAAACTCCCGCTCCTTCGACGCGCGCAGAGCAGCCACTCCGTGATGTATAATACCAACTTTGTGGCGCGCAATTTAAAACGGACAAAATAGCTGGAAACTAAAATCAGTCTCGCGCAATAAATATTGCTGTCAAAAGTTTTGTTTTTTGGCGGAAAAATTGTTTTGTGACATGCTTGTCCCAATTGGGCTCTTTTAAAACTATACTTTTTTTTTCTTTGTAGTTACCCTTTAAAACGAGAGTCAAAAAGCATGCTCCGTAGACCAGCATAACTAAACGTCACGTCCCCAAAAAATCACGAACTACAAAAATAAAAAAAAATAAAGAAAAGTTTACAAGCTGACTTTGGCGTCAAGCAGCCAGACCGTCAAAGACACAAAAAAAGAAAAGGAAAAGAAATTTTGCGCTTTCCAGCGCGCAAGATGGACCGCACACGATGCTACAAACAAGCGCTTTGAGAGCGCGCGCTGTCTCTGCGCCCGACCACGTGCTATGTTCTCCATGCTACTCCACACCAGACTGGTTGCGCTGGCTCGTGTCATTCGCTACGGTCCATCTTAGCGGCGTAGAGGAACAGGCGCATATTTGCACACGTTCGGCTTTGCTACGAAGGGCCTATGTTTCGCCGTATGTTGGTGGTTTTTTTGCCATGGTGCCATGCAATGTGAGCCCGCGCGCATTCGCTCCAGATGAATTATCCGATGCGGAGTCTTCCCGAGTTTGAACTATCGAACTTTTCCTCCCATAGAAATGTATGGGCGCTAGCCGGGACTTTGGAACACGATCGAATTAAACGAAAAGTCGAATTAACCGAGGTCGAACTAACGAAAGTTTACTGTATTTTTTAAGCTTTCCCGAGTGCCCGTATTGTGACGTAGCTTAACATACTCAGGGAAAAGCTGATCGTCACGCACTTCCTCACCACTCCACTGCCGGTAATCACGTGCCCTCGCATGCTTCACGAACAAACGCCGTCTGCGATGCCGGGGTCGTCGAGCGCCAGATGCCGCAGACTTCTCGCGGGTGATTTTTCTGCCCTTTACCTACTTGAGTAACGTGTCTTTCGTCGCAAATTTATGTCGGTATGCGGTTTTGTGGGCGGTAGTTTCTGTGTGATGACGCGAGAATTAGACTGTTGTGCCTCGACGAGTGTTCAACGTCTCCGCGCGAAACCGGCAAAAGGTTTGTCGGCGCCGCTCCTCTTTGTTCATTTGCTGTATGACCCGGACAAGTTGCGGCACGAACTAGTGGTGGTGTGATCTTTCCTCACAGTGGTTTCTGTAAGGCAACAAAGAAATGCTGTGGTCACCATTACCGGTGCTATACACTGCACGAGATGCTCGAGTGATGTCACCACCGTGCTGCCTCACCAGACTCAGTCTACTCGTGCGTTGACTTTATTAAACAAAGGATACCTACTGAAATGACGCCTTCGAAGCAGTATTTATTCGTTAGTGAAACGCGCTGCCCGTGCCAAGCATTGTGGTTTGCGATCAGTTGCGTGGTAAATTGGGTAAGCAACGATTGCCTCGTCCCATCACTGTTGCACGTGGAGAGTTACAGTCGTGACCTGCCGTCACCCTCGGCGACACAAAGTAGAAATGTTTTTTTGTCCCTCTTCTTTGTATTGCGAGGAGTGCTGGTACTTTTGCCACCTCGTAATAACGTTGTCCCACTCGATCGGCAATTTCGGTTTGGTATGAGATTGTAATGCACATGCCAATTCTAGCTGTACGCTTTTATAAAAAAACGGTGCACATCAGAGTTGGGTAAGTATGGTATATTTTACACCGTGGCCGGAACACACATCGCTTTTACGTCTTCCGGCACATGCGAAATACATGTCGGTTTGGACCGTGCTTTTGGGCAGGGACGTTGTCCCATGTGTGCAATGTGCCCCTCTTCCTACATACTTCAGTATGTAGGAATAATGCAATAACAGCTATCGCGGTCGCTTCTTAGCACGCTGTGGCAAAAAGCCGCAGATTTTTCTGCACTGACAAGGTCCATCGGCTGCTCGTTGAATTAGAAAGCCACAGCGCCAGCCCTGCAAGTCGTCTGATATTCTTTGAATGTAGATCTGCAGCGCTTTACCATAAAATCCCTGCATGTACGCCTCCCGTTTTTCTGGCTAAATATCCCTAACATCAAAATTCCAGAACATCGCCCACCTCCCAGATTCATAACAGACATTGTGCAATTAAATGTCCGACGGGAATCACATCAACCGCACGACCTGTGGTACTGGTACGTGCGACAGCAGAGTTCGTAGCGGGTCCACACATGTTCATTGCACCACGACACACGAATCTGGTGCGTCTAAGATCTACGGTATCTGTTCCCTCGACACGCAAGTTTGCAGCTGGTTCCTGCGTCTTTACTGCATCGTTAAACCCGAACCTCCCGTGTCCGCGATCTGCGGTATTCGTTCCTGCGAAACGGGAGTTTGCAGCGATTGCCCGTGCGTTTATCCCACTGCAGAGCGTAAACTTTCCCGTGTCCACGATGTGAGCTATCGGTTCCCGCGTCACAAGGTTTGTAGGAAGTGCTCCTGCACTTATCGCTACTTTCCGGATCAAATTTTGCTGCCGCATCCCCAAAGATCGCACGCCCCGTGTTCTTCAAACATTGATCATTTTGAGCGAGCGTTCTTACGGGATGATGCGGTAGTCGGGCCTTGCAGAGTGCCAACTTACCCTGTTCAAGACGATATCGCTCCGGTGATTCCTGGGGCGTCTTGAGCGAAGAGCACTCGGGGGTGATGGATACTCCGAGGAAGATGTCGTCGTCCCGGTTCGCCAACTGCGAGGAGCGTCGACTCACTCACTCACTTTGTCAGCACGTAGAAATGATCCCAGAGGCTGGTTCACACAGATCTGTTTGACTCTGATTGAGTGCACCGTGTTCGCTTGTAACCGCCAACAATGAGGGAATGCAGTGGGGCCATCTCATGCATCATTTATTCACCACACATTTAAAATAATTCGGACTATGTTATAGTGACCATTTGCCATAAGTAGTGCGTAGATTTGATCTTGCAAATACTGCAAAACCTTCGATGTCTAGTGTACGCCTCGTATGTAGTTATGAGGCTGCTTGATAGACGGCGTTGGTGTGCCAGTGTTTCCTAGTCGTAAGCAGTTCCAATGAAGTAGATCAGACTCAAACGCAGCCGTAAGAACCAGCCTCAAGTGTAAATAAATTAAAGATTGTACGGGAGAAAAGACAACCTTCAGGAGTGGTTCGGCCAGTTTCGAGTTTTTCTCACTTTTGGAGCAGAAAAATTTTGTTTTGAAGCACCTTTGTATAAAAAAATTGCCACTTTGGAGCAGCTCTGGAACAGCCCATATGTTAGTTTGGAGCAATTCGGCGCAGCTTCCTACTAGTGGTACCAACGTGCATCGATGTGACCACTACTCCGTGATGCCCCTAAAAAGCCCAAGTTGGCAGTCATATTGCACTGGCCAAATTGCCCTTCTACGACTGCGAAACAGTACCACAAACCACCAAATTTGGGTTCTGTTTCCGTCAGTGCTAGTGGACAAAGGTTAGCAGGATTAATAAAGTTAGCGTGCTAACTGCCACCACTGAGAAGTCGAAGTAGAGTACCAATTTAACATTCTCGACATGAAAAGAAGTTCCAGAACTCGGGGTTACCCGATTAAAAAATTAAGAGCAATTTACGGACATTTTCAATAAAAAAATAGGACCTACCCCCGGCAGCAGGAGCTATTCATCTCCGCGTATTGGTGGGCTCCGTTGGCCACCATTTTCTCACTTAAAATATATGAAAATCGCTTGAAAATATTTTGACCAGATTACGGCACCCTTGAACTTCAGCCTTACTCTCTGTGTGCAGGTATGGGCGAGGGTATGATCACGTGGTGGGAGATACGCATATTACTGGTCTAATAAGTATGTAGCTTCCACCGTACCTTCAGTAACAGAGCACAATGTGCAATTTCGGGTTCGTTTCAGTTTCACATCCGTTTCTAATGCACAGGCAGTTTTCTAGGTAAATTTTATGCATACTTGAGTGAACGTGTATATAATGTACATTGTGCCTAATGGCTTCGCCGATGTTCAATCTTCTCCAGGTTTACTCACAAAGCATCTGTACTTTTCGTCAATCCTGCTCTCCCGGCTGTTCATGACGGCGAAAAAGTGGTCCTTGCCGATGAACCAGTCTCCCAGGCAGTTGTACTGGACCTCTGCGGGAGAAAAACGCAGCAAGAAAAATCACTCGTTTCTCGCAGTTTGTTAAAACCTCTCATTGAGAATGTTTTCTAAATAGTATAAGTCACAACCGTGGATGGATGTAGACGTAGGCGGTAACTACCGTATTTTGCGACACCTAAGTCGCGCGTTTTTTCCAAACACTTTGTCGGTGCACCTTATGCAACGGGATGGCTTAGTAAAAGCATTTTTTTGGTATAAGACATTAACTGCCGAAATTCGCCACGGGGCTTATATTTCTCGTTCGATGTTTCAACGAGAATATTGAATTTGCCATAGCACGCAGATCGCAATCATGATACATTCATGCGGGCTTTTCAATGCGGTTTTACTGAGACTAACGTCGCAACCGAACATCACTGAATTGTCCTCGACCGACCTTGAACTCGACCGGTATTTAAACTTGCTAACCAGATGGGCACTCTCACGCCCCAAATAAAGCCACGAAATCCTACGCTTCAAATTAACGACACTCGAGTCGTCTTGTTGCTTAAAACCTCCATTGCCAGTTATCTGAAGCTTTCTCTGAAATCGAGAGAAATGCTTTTCTGCCCTCCAGAAGTGGTGAAATTGTCCGTGACAGAGCAAAACGAAATTGGCTCAGCTTCTCGACAGCATGCCTAAGGATCTGAAAGTAACACTTTTTATTGTAACTGCTGTGCAATCCACTTATAGCGATATTACATTTAACGATGTACTGCTTATAACGATCAGTTTCTAGAGTTTCTAGAATAGAAACGCTCAGTTTTTAGTCCAGATACGATAATCAACTATAACAATTTAATTTTCGGGTTTTCTCATTATTGTTATAAGGGGATGGCATGTACCACCAATCGCACCAGCTCTGCACTACGCAACAAAATCGCGGCACCCAAAAGAAAAAGTTGCCCCTTTACCGTACTAGTGTGGCAAAGGCAGTGGTAATCCAGAATGTGAAGCGTTAGTGCGGTGAAACCGCATACACATGTGGAGGAGACCGGATGGTGCGAACGGTAGAATCCGGTGCCACCAAGAAATTGCAGCGTTTTTCGCACAGTCTCACCCTCCTCGGTTCGAGAAAGGGACCAGTCTTCAAAGGTTCTGTGAGCACGGCTGCATCGTGCACGATAAGCACCCCGTGGACGCCTTGCTTGCGGGTGTCACCTTCCACGGTGGAGGTGTAAATGCGGCTTTCTCAGAGCTCGTTGGAGTGAGACGCAGCAGACGGGGCACGTGGGAAACTGAAACAATCGGAACGCGGCAGCGCCAAGCAGAGCCATGACGTCAGCTCGTGGCGAAGAAGAACCAAACTCTCGAGCTATACCTCGATTTGTTGCAGCAAAGTGAGGACGTCTGCTTTTTTTTTTCCTCGTTTTGCAGCTTTCTTTTGCTCTCTTTCACTAGGGAAACCCGGAGCACGCTTTTTTCACGGTGCAAAGTGCCACTATATGTCCGGACACGCAATGTTCGCCCCTGCACGGGGGTAACGCGGAGGCACTAGAGGAAGACGTTCAGCTGGCAGTCAGTTTATCGACTTCCGTCCCCGGTTGGAGACAGGAAATGGTTAGCAGGTGCCCGCCATGTAACACATTCCGCATTAAAATCGGGGAAGAGAGTGTCGATACTTTAATTTAAGCATAGGTTACTTAGTAGCTCTAGCCATGCCGAACACACACCAACCATGCAAGCAACCTAAAGGCAAGCAACTTTTTTCATGCAAGCAATAACTGCAAACAGACAAAGAGAAACTCTTGCATACAACCGTTAAATGCAAGTGCTGTGCCACGGCAAACATCAAAGGATCTCGCTTTCACCCCGCAAACAACTGTATATTGCGTGCAACCAACGAACGCAAGCAACTTCATTTTGCTCGCAACCAATAAACGCAATAAACTGTTTCTTGCATGCAACATTTTTGAGTCTTCCCTTTATGCTGCACACGTCTAAGCAAGTCTATCTTTAATGCAACCAACAAATGCAAGCAACTTAATTTTGCATGCAAGCAACTGTATCTTGCATGCAACCAAAAAGAAAGGAACTTGATTTTACGCGCAATTAATAAATGCGAGCAACTGCCTCTCGCACGCAACGTCAATGGGTCTCTCTTTCATGCCGCAAACATGGAAGCAGGAGTACCTTGCATGCAAGCAATAAATGCGGGCATCTTTTGTTTTATGAAGCTAATAAATGTGGGCCACTTTCCAGGTGGAAAGGGGGAGAGGACCGATAAATGCAAGCACTTGCCTCCTTCCTCGGTCTCTGCCATGCCCTCACACTGCTTGTAGTTGATGGTGAAGCGTTGGTTGACGTTGAAGAACTGGGAGCCCGCCAGCTGGCAGGCGGTGATGTTGGCGTCCGGATGCTTGCACTCCCCGGTGAACTTGTAGAGGTTGCGGTAAGCAAACTTCCACACCCCTTCCAGGCTGGAGCGGCAGTTCTTGGACACCGGGTTGGTGGCTGAAGATAACACAAGCAAAGAATGTATGTGGCATCCAAGAACCATGAGAACTGTATATACAAGGTTCTGGTTTGTTCTCTGCATCACGTTTCTAAGGTTAATAACCCTTTTAAAGGTCAGATTCTTTTCACAAAGGGATAGTACAAAGAATAAGTCAATGCAGTTCTTTAATGATCTCATGGGAGCACAAACAGTGCTTACAAGCTGTCCAGAATGAGAAGCACTGAATGGAAATATTGACGGCGAAACATTGTCGCCTTTCTTCCATTCAGCTGATTGGACCCGAGTATTGCGTGAGCACTCAGTTTGGGCACTTGATAATCAATAGCTTGACAAGCATTCGGGTAGTGGCTTGTGTCCAATCGCTGCAAAGACGAAAATAGCCAAACTCTAACAATGTCTGGAACTCAGCGTGTGTCCTGTGCTTTGCCAACTCCAGCACGTGGCTATGATCAACACTGGGGGTATATAAGCGGCTCCAAATCACGTAACCACTTGTGATGGCTGCAAAATAAAAAATAAAAGCTGCTTTTTTTTAATTTATATTTTGCTATTATGCGTGGGGAGAACAATTAACACCTCTTTTATAGACTATAAATGTTGGAGATTTATTCTAAGTAGCACTTGCGCAAAGTAGAATAATCGTTGCACCGGCCCTTTACACAACAAGATGGTCGAAAGTGTCGCTGCTCTGAAGTGTAGCTTCTTTAGAGCAACCATACGAAGTCAAGCTCTGTGGGGATCTCAGCTCACTGGAGGTGATGATCTCACTCACCAAAGAGGGTGATGAGCTCTTGGTTCGGGTCCAGGGTCCGGCACACCGTCTTGTGGCTCGGTTTTTCACCATCTTGCAGATTCACGCAGCCAGCTACACAAACCAAAATATGGGACAATCAGTGCCACCAAGTGCAGGGAGGGGTCCATCACCATTTCTAGACACAAGGGTGATTCAAATGTTATCTGCACTCTGGCTGTAGAATTTGTTTTAATCAAAACCTTTCCAAACCCAAGCCTGCCATTGATTATTGCATCAGCATAACCTTAGTTTGCTTGCAAATGATTTGTTCGCATCTTCCACAGTCACTCATCTAGCCGACAGAATCCGCTCGTGTGCAAGCTCAATGCTGTCATCAGTCGTGGACGTGGACGGGCATCCGGCACCTTTGTTACGGCTGACACTTGTGCATCCTTCCTTGAATTTCGGTATCTGTTCAAACACACTTCTTTGCGAGAAAACGCGTCCTTTATATTGTGCGCAAAGTCTTCCATAAATTTAGGCACCAGAAAAACCCTCAGGCCACAAAACCGACGGCTCCCCCACTTGTGAAAACCAGAAGTGGGGCAGCCATCGTTTCTAGCATCTCACTCACAACTGAAATTGACGTAACATGTTCACACCTGTACAGCAGCGACTGGAGAGGGAGCGACCTCGCACGAAAAGTGTCAATAATACAGCGCGGCCAACAGAAGTTTTGAGGTAACCAAAGTGCACATTAATTTTTAGCTGTCTCAAACTTTCATTGTTTTGTTTTCTTAAGGGGAAACACTGGTCTGGGAGCTATTCGCCTTATTTTTTTTACCAAACCCAATGAAACTGCACAAGCTTTTTGCTATCTGTGCTGTTTTCAAATATCTGATCATTTTTTTAAATCTGCGAATTAATTAGTCCTCACGATAACTAAAACGCTCCCGCCTTTGCGGGAGTAGGAAGAAAACGGTTCAACAAAAAAAGTTTTGTTGAACACGTGGCTAAATGATACGAAATATAAGAAATACAATGTTGGAAGTACTTTTGAGACTTGTGGGTGCAGGAAAAATAAAGCTTAAGCTACTATTACTATTATTACAACACATTAAAGTTAAGTGTTCAATGCGTGGCCACCGAGTAATAAAACGGATCAGTTAAAGAATTTCCAACACCTACGCCGAACAATTTGCTGTCAACACTGCATGCTTCGTTAAAGTTAGTTACGAGGCACAGTTCCAGCATCAACTTCAGCGACTGCGTAACTCCCACTGCGCTGCTAGCTTAGGCGTGCACAGAGTATAGACCATTCCATTTAGCGCTCCCATGGCGGCGCCATTTTGTTTGACCGCAGCTTTCTCTCCACACATCCAGGAAGTTCAGCAGGTTCGGCGGGGTAAAACGAGAGAGAGGGCACGCGTCCAATTCCGCTAGCATACGACAAACCGGGAGGTTGCCGTTCTCCATCTTTGGGCTGTACCGAACATCGCGCTCTAGCTCGTGGCTGCCGCCGTCATGAAGTGGTTCGCGTTCTTAGAATATTTCGTCCGAAATCAGTCCATAGCACTCTGTTGTTTTATTTCAATAAATAATCAATTAGTGTGTCTTTGTTCCGTTACTTTAACTGCAGTGGAGCCGGCCGGCAGTACTACCCTCAACCACTGCGTCTATTGCGTCAGGAGAGCACGTTTTTATTTATTATTCCAGACTTCCACTCATTATCGCTAAAGGCCTACACCAGTATGAACTTCGTATAGTAAAAAAAAGCTACAGCAACCGGATTTACTTTTTGCCGGAGAGACTGGCCACTCTGACAGTTTTTCCAAATCTTTTTGTTATTTGCATGCAGTGAACAGCACAATTGGACCGGGTTAGTCTTTTTTATCCAGCATAGCATTCCACAATAACTTGCGTATCAAAATCCGTGCATCTAGATGCGCTTGAAATTTCCAAAATGACAAGGTTTTTGAACAGAGTTTGAACCACAGCCGGATGTCAGGTACAAACCACTCGGCGGAGCAGACGATGCGCTGGGTGAGAGGAGGAGGGCATTTTTTCGCTCTCCACTCTTCCTCGTGGAACGGTCTATAGGCTCGCAGCCCCTAGACATCGCTGAGACGAAAGGCCGGTTCACACGTTCACGAATGCTTTGAACCTATTGCCTCAGAATCTCTTACGACGAGAAAACAAACTGGCGCCATCCATTGGGTAGCTGTGGAACACTTGCCATTTGCGTACGTTTCCTTTTTTTCTCGCTTTATTCTCTCTTTTTTAGCCTGAAAAACTTTCGACGATGTCATAAACAACTGTCTCTCATAGATAGCACTTACATTTAATCTCGCAAATACGGGAAAATTTTGGTCTAGTGCAATGCAGCTCCAGGGTCGCCTCATAGATGGTGCCAGTCTTGTAAGAGAACTCGGTTGTAAGAAAACGCAAGCGCGTGTGAACCAGCCTATAGGCTGTTTGCTTTGAGTAGCACATGCTTAAAGAAAGAGGCCAACTTACTCTCCACTTTCTGCAACACGTTCAAGGTCCGCACGAAAATCCGCACGCAGTAAAAGCAGGAGCTGGAAAGAGGAACAAAGAAGAAACAAGGACCGACACGGTGAGTGCAAGCGGCAAAACGCCTCGAAGCTGTGGCTACATGACTGCATAGACGCAGGAAGCACGAGGCAAATGCGCGTGTCAGAAAAAATGGGCAACATAAATAGGGTTTCGAGTTTCATTTTGCTTCTAAACAAGGGGGTAAAAGAAACATTGACAATGAATTGACATGAAAGCAACATCATTACAGTTGTATTGCACTGCTCATGGTAGCGAGACTCAGAGCTGGGTCTTGCTATCATTGCTGCCGCTTGTTGCTACGGCAAAAACTCCTCGTTAAAGTGCGGGGAAGAGGGGGGGAAATATTTTGCATTTTCTGTCAATCGTACAACCATATGAAATGGTCGAAATTCGGGAGTCACCCGGGTAATACGGGAGACTTGGCAGGTATACATTCGCAAGAGGAAGCATCTGCCCTTAAAGGGTAACTGCAAGGGCAAAAAAGTGTTTTTTTTAAACAGCCTAGTTTGGACAAGCATGTCACAAAAACAAACCTTCCGCGAAAACAGAATTTTTTTAGCAATATTTACGCCACAGGTTGTAACTTAGTCGGAGTCACAAACTCTCCACATTTGAAACTCCCGCTTCTTCAACCCGCGCGGAGGAGAGGTACGCCCCGCCCTCTCGCTCTTGGATTGACTTGGCTGCGGAGTTGAACGACGTATGCAGCGTCTCGACTTCCGGAGCGTCTTGTTGAAGATACGCCGCGGAGGACGGCTGCCAGCCACGAAGACGGCGCACTGCCCGAGCCTTCGGCACGGTTGGACGACACCCGCTGGTAATTGAACTCCAGCTGTTCTTCGCTAGGCGGGACAAAGGGCTGCGTCGCTGCTACCTTCTCGCGTGAGATGCCGCATGCTTCGACGAATTGGCCACTGAATGGCTCGGGTGTTACCCAACTGCCTCGATTTGTCAAGACTGAAAGAAAGAGTTAGTGTACTGTTGCTATTGCCTCTTGCGATATTACATGCAACCAGGTGCCGCTGCGGCCGCTGCCAGCTAATGCCGACGGCCCGCGAGTATGTCTGCTGCCTGGAGGTTTTGTAAGTCGCCTCCAAGGCTGGTAGCCGCTGCATCACGGATCACGCCGACTTTTCGGTGGCGTCCTAAACCCAGTCGTGCTCCAGATCGCCTACCGGATGAGGGCGATTGAGCTGAACGACGTGGAGCTGGTGTGAAACTTGTTTTGTTGACAAAAATAAAATCGGCGGCTTCACTCAATGAAAGCAATCAGCTGATTCTTGTTTCTTGCTTATCCTTTGGAAACTAAGACTGCTTGGACGATTATATTGATTAGGCCAGTGAGAATCTTTCCTCAAGGAAAGAGTGTGGCGAGTTTGAGACACGTGGTTTGAATATTTAGTTATCAACTAAAATAGAATCGCATGCTTCACTCAACAGGAATTTCGCTTTTTCTTGGGGTCAGCTGTTTTGTGATACACTGGCTGTGCGAGGTGCTGATTTTGGGCACACAGGTACTAGGCCACCACCGTAACTGGACAAGAAACTTGTTATACCAAAAAAAGGTGGCATAGGAATAAAAAGGAGGAAATTTCATTTGGCACCGTAACTCAATGGGAAAAAAAAATTTAACGTCGCAGGCTCTAGAGAGAATACCACTCGTTGTGGGAAGGGACCAGTGCACTACACGTTTTAATTCAAAAAACTTTCCATAAGATGGTTCGGAAGCCGAGAAAAACAAATCTGTCCGCTAACGCAGAATTCGAACGTCCGAAGGCTTTTGCGGACTGCTGTTAGATAATAACCTGGCTGTGCCAGGTTTTTTATGTAACAGCTGTGTCAGTTGCGGACGTTTGGTGCACCCGGTGCGAATCTCGAAGGCCTCCGGAGCAAAATGTCGAGAACATACCTAGACACGTTTGTCGCTACGTGAACGCCCGGTTGCCTCCAGGCAAATAGCATTCAGATTGTCATCTTTCGGGGCGACATGGCTGCTGGAAGACTCGCTGTCGCGATCACTCATCTGGTAGCACTTTACAGACCAACGGCGCCGCTTTACAGGAGCTGACATCTCCGAAAAATCAACAATTGCACGTGCAAGCAAAAAAAGAAAAAGAAAAAACATGTTAAGAAAGCAAAGAGGAAAACGAAAGTAACATACCGCGCTACGAAAGGCAAAACCCCGCGTCGCATCCTGTCACTAACACCTGCGACAGCTGCTGAACACACACTACTTTCACTTCAAGAAGTCTCACTCAAGCACCTGGGTCAACACGAAACACTTGATCACTCAGGGAGAAATGTCGAGGTAGGTGAGACAGGCGGAAGGAGAGACTTCGGCAGCCATGTGAAAAATGGCACAGCTTTTGTTTGTTATGGTATGAATCTAAATGGAAGTGCCCATTTTATAAACCTTTTGTAAAGAATAATAACTTTAATTACATGGGTTATTTTTTAAACATAAAAATAGGCCGCTCAAAAAGAAATTACAACATATCACAAAGGTTTAACAACCAAGATCTAAGCTGTCAATCAATCTTTAGCCAATGAGAAGAGTTGCTATCGGACGTTGCTCCGTGACATGTAGCAGCCAGTCCGTTACGTATAGCAGCTCACTCCGTGACATAATAATACCCACTTTGTGGCGCACGATTTAAAACGGACGAAATAGCCGCAAACTAAAATCAAGTCTTGTGCAAAAAATATTGCTGTAAAAATTTTTTTTTTTTTCACGCAAAGTTTGTTTTGTGACATGCTTGTCCCAATTAGGCTGTTTAAAAAACACTTCTTTTCTTTGCAGTTATTCTTTACAGCATCACTGTAGCAGCACGATGCGAGAGTTGAGTAGGTGCACAGGGAGCAGAATCAACGATCTATCTAGGAAACTTGGTTAACAAAAGGGCTCAGCGCTCTGTTTGTACACTTCGTCTTCTTGTTCTCTGTTTTTTTTTTTGGCACCGTTTTACTTCTTGTTAATCATGTACCACCAACTCGCCCAACTTTGCACCATATCGAAACTGGGTTCCTTAAACGAAACATACTTTCTACTGCTCAGACAACGACACGCCTTGCTTATAAAACAATTACCCTTCCTAAAAGTTAGAATAGGCACACATAATATGGAACACAGAACAAAACTATTTGATGTTACAGCTAGAAGCTTTAAAAACAAAGCTGTACATTTTGTCTGCCACAGGTACCCCCCCAAACAAGCTTCACAGATCTGCAGAAAAACTTAGAACAAATTTCTTAAAAAAAAAAAAAAACAAAACACTTGCTCGCCAATGTTTTTTTTTGCGCAATTTATCACGGCGAATCACTTTTCAAAACCAACCACTTCCTTCCTGCTCGGTTCACACCTGCCAGGGTTGATCATTTGTGCAAATTCAAACCCATTTGACTGCAAGTTAACTTGTTTCTGTTTCTACCACTCACCCCATCTGCAGAGTGTCCCCCAAAACATTTTACGAGGTTTTCTTCACCGCAAAAATATACTACGCATCGCCAAACGCTCATTTTTCACTCAAAAGTAGCTCTAGAGGTCCGAACCCGATGCCAAAGCTTCAGCACTAACCGTTATCTTATTCTGAAGTTATAAGTAATTTTCTGAAAATTTCAATGGGAATGTGGCAGCCGACGGAGCTCTTGAATACGTGGAGACTCTATGACGCCAAAAAATGAAAACGGACAAAAATGGGTCCCATTTTCTCATTGAAATTTTCAGAACATCACATATACACCGACACGCGGGCTTGACGTCACGGAGCTGCGGCGGCGCTGCGATTGCGCCGGAGCCGGGGGGTGTGGCAGGGTGTGGGCAAAAGGGCGCACGTTTCGCATGGGCGTCATAGCATTTCAGCATGCCGCGAAGCTGTGCTGCTGTTAACTGCACCGAAATGTACAAGAAAAGTAGCGGAGTGAGTTTCCACAAGTTCCCGGCAGACTCTGAAAGGCATAAAGAGGTGGATAATATCCGTGGATCGAAAAGAATCGTCGCCTCGCGCGAACGACCGTTTGTGCGGCAAACACTTTCTTGGAGGCAAGTGCGGCTTCCATTTCAATCTCCGTCCCGAGGCTTGCTTATGTGCAGGAAAGCGTTGCCTGATAAGACCACCCGGATTTTGTTCCCATGGTGTTCGCGCACAAAGCATCGGCCAAGCGCTCGTCGGAGGCTCGCTACGCCCGTGCTACCCAGCAGAAGGGAATCGGCGACAGGACGGCAGTGTTGTAGGCGTTACCGAAAAAAAAAAACGAAATACGTTACTCGTTACTTGCAAATAAAAGTAACGCCGTTACCGACGTTGCCTAAAAATAAAAGGAACCCGTTACCGCTACCGATAAAAAGTAACGCACGTTACTTCTGCGTTACTTTTTTTTAAATTAAGATTTAGCACATTTTACGGTTTTGACGATACATGTCATATATCAAGATACATTATGTTCGTGCAGAAACTGAACATTATTACTTTATCTCGTTTTACGGTTTCACCTAAATACTCACGAGAAAAAACGCCAAGAAAAACATGGCTTGACGCCTAAAACACGGAAAAAATTGAAGTGTAATTTCTTTAAGACTTGGGAAGGAGTAACGAGTAACGTAACTACGTTACTTGAAGTAGTAACGTAAGTATGTTACCCGTTACTGTGTCGAAAACGTAACGAGTAGGTTACTACGTTATTGCAAAAAGTAACGCGTTACCGGCAACGCCGTTACTTGTAACGTGTTACCGCCAAGACTGCAGAAAGGACAAAGCGTTACTGCTTGTCACACCTTGTGGTCATGAGGGTAGGAAAAAAGTCACAGCATATCCACGTGGTGAATGATGATGAGTGGGCGAAGCTCCGGAGTGAATCGTCGTCGTCGTCAAAGATCAAGGTATGCGCCATTGTGTTGAGTGCAATCACAGCCTGCATAGGATCTTCGAGATCGGTAACCTCCGGCGCCGGCTCGATCTCGTCGTCGTCCACGGCGCCGTCGTCTTGCACGTTTGCGAGGCGCCTCCAATCAATTTTGATTTTGAGGTACTTGTATAACGGAGAATGCTCGAGATGTTTGAGCCACTCGTGGATGTTACGTTTCTTAACGAGACCCCTCTTATACGACGGTTTGCACACGAGCCGGCGCTTGAGATGAACGTCGATGGCCACGTCGTCCGGAATGTTCCGAGGTAAGCATTGCACCGTGGTGGGGACGTTTATCGGAACGTTAACCACTTGCCCCTTGATGCCATACTGTCCATTACCGTGCGTCAACCGCCTTATGCTCATGAACGGCAAACGAGGAGCGATCAGTCGTTCTTCCACAAGGTTCAGAGGAGGTAAGTGATCCGGTTTGGGTGGGTACGTGTAGCCGTAAGATACGCTCATTGGAGGCACCTTTCCCGCCACTAGCGAATCCTTGCAGCTATAGCAAATCTTGTACTCACCGCTGCTGGCAGGGAACTCGCGCTGCAGCACGGCGATGGCATTGGCGCGAGCCTGGTCGTTCTTTATGGAAGATATTGTGACTAGACTGTTTGAGAACCACAATCTATCACACACACCACAGCTATGGCCGAACGAAACGTCTAGAAAGTCTCGCTTAAACCGCGCGTCGGCACCTTCGGGCTGAGCTCGCCTGATGCGTTTTGCAGACGCCTCACGAGCTCTCGCTGCATCGGGGTCTGCCTGCCGATACGCGCGCTTTCTTGCCGCTTCCCGTTCCCTGACGTTCTGCAGATCCTCTTGGCGCCGCTGCCGTGCCGCTTCGGCTTCCCGCTCTCGTACGGCCGGATCTTGGCGACGCTGCCGTGCCGCTTCGGCTTCCCACTCTCGTACGGCCGGATCTTGGCGGCGTCGCCGAGCAGACTGACGACGCGATTCGGCTTCCCGCTCTCGCACGGCCGGATCTTGGCGGCGTCGACGCGCAGCCTGACGACATGCTTCGGCCTCTCGCTCTCGCACGGCTGGATTCTGTCTGCGAGCGCGCGCTGCCGCCGCCTTGCGCGCTCTCCGCTCCGCAGCCTTGTCTACTGCCTCCATCCAGCTAAACTACGAGCAGCGCCAAGAGCGAGTGCCTTTTATAACATGAGCTAAGCGCCATCTGTCATCTCTACATAAAGTTAATTCCGGAACACGCCATCTCTTGAGCCATTCATAAACTAAACCTCGAAGTGGCTACATACCCACAACTAGGAGGGACAGACCCACGCCTTAAGGAGCTTCGCCCCTAAAATATCATACCTTGACTTGAAGACGCTGTGTGTATTTAATCAATTAATGAATACACACACTTCCGCAGACCCACAGACTGCTGATCCCGCCGGCAGTGCGGAAACCGACTCGAAGTAATCGTAGGCCTCGAGAGACTTGTACGCCTGCACCGTGTCGGCCGTGAACTGGCTTGGCGAAAAACTAAATAAACGACGACATGAGCCGTCGACTTCGGTGGCAGCAACTTTACGTCGGAAGTCCAGCAGGCCTTGTTTACGGCATGCGGATCGTCGAAGGCAACGCCGTCACCGCACAGTTTGTTTCGATACCGCTGCCGTTCAGGCTCGGGCAGCGAGCTCAAATAGTCGGGCATAGAATACGACATACGTTCTCAGGAAATACGACGCACAAATAAAGATACAAGCGTCCCTACAACGACAACAACGAGCGCACGCCATAGAACGCAATGGCGAAAACACGGAGAGCCGGGCTGCTCTTGCCCACATAGCTACCGCGCATGCGCAGCCTTGCGGCGTGTTGGTAAACAGAGTCGCTCCGCGTGTCGGTCTATAACTTTTTCACTACATTTGGGCAAAAAATGGGCGTTCGGCGATGCATATTTTATGTTTGCAGTTAAAAAAAAAACACTACATATTTGGGGGGGACACCTTGCATAAAGAACTGAATAGTCTCCCTGAAAATGTTGTCAACCTATCACATCCAATCTTGAAACTAAGTTGCGAAGAGCCCATTTGTTAACTTGTTCCTTCCTTGCCGACCTTCTCATGTTGAATGATTGTTTCTGTTGCGCTTGTTTATGCACTGACTTGCAAAAATCTTGAGTGTTGCGAGTTCTATATTATTTATTGTCGTTATATTTCTAGTTGCAACAGTTCCCTCGTTACCATTTTTATATATATTTATATGTATACAGTCGCCGACTGTTTATTCGGACTTGTTCAATATTTCAAACCTAAACGAGAAACCGTGACTTACCACATAGAAATAGTGCATATTCACGACCAATGTTTCGGACAGCTTGAAGTCCGAAAGTTTGATTATCGGACAAAATCATCACGAGCTATCAGCGGGAAACATTGCCGAGAAGCGGCCATTTTGAATTCTATGTTGGCTTCAAATGGATTGGCTTGTTTTGGCAGTGCTACTTGAGTACTCCTGAGTCCTACTGCTAGGTGATGCTATGCTAGCCCTTTTTTTCATTTAGCTGCACGTCATCATCATCATCATCATTATTATCATTTTGCTTCGTTTCCTTCCATCCCCTCGCGCCTCCGCCCAACTTTCGGTCGCCGGTTAGCGCTCGTGGATTTGCGCCTCTTATCTCATTCAAACAACGCTGGCTTGGATGTCATGGCCCCATCTGTTCTTCTGCCGTTGCGATGTGTTGTTAAGAAGCGCAGAAAGTACTCGACCGTAACGCTAGAAAAGAAGGTAGCGATTCTCAAGCTAATGGAAAGTTGCCGACCGCAAACGGAGGCGTAACCTAAAACAAGGCACGCAGGCGTAACCTGAAGCAAGGCACTATTTACGGCTTTTTTAAGCCCATTTAGAAGTAATAAAGGCAAGTTTTTCAATCTGCTGATTTTTTCGGACTGCTCTATTATTCGGACGTTTTTTCGGTCATCGAAGTCCGAATAATCGGTCGGCGACATAGTATACTGCAATATTAATCCCTAGTTGTAACCTTGATTAGATGTACATATGTCACGATATCTCCGACCATTGCTTTCACCCTCATGTAATGCATCGCCAGATGCATCTGAGGCAAATAAACTAAATGAAATTAATGAAATAAAATTCGAGAATAGGCTCCAATTTTTATAAAACCAGCTCGGTGGATGATTTTCGGGTTTCATCGATATACGACGAAAACACGGAACCCGAAATATAAATAGAAAGCATATTTACTTCTTTCATTTATTTACAAAAAAGCGTAGCGCCGCCTCGAGGCATTAGCAGGAGGCGAGTTTTACAAAGCATTCACAAAACGTCACTGGAATATATACCGAAGCAATTCTATTAACATAACTAGTATAAAAACTAGCGTACAAAGATGTAGTCACAAGAACATTACCATAATTAAAATAAATATACATACCAGCACAGTATAAAAAGACCATTATCTATCAGACGAGTTCGCCCAAAGTATACAGTGCTTTCAAAAAAAAAAAAATCATTGAAACAGAATTTGTGGTTTTCGAAGTTCCCGAATGCACGTACGCAGGACACGTTTCGATGACTCCGGCCTCACCCCTTGTCGAAGATGATGGTGAAGTTGTCGTTGGTGCTGATGGTCAGGAAGAGGCAGCGGCCCCGGTTGGACATCCCGTGGGTGTCGATGACCGTGTACGTGTCGTCGCCGTACTCCTTGGAGTACCACTCCCGGTGCAGGGTCTGCGGCATCTGGCAGCGGTCCCAACGAGCATTTGCCACTCCATTGCCTGGATGCACATGGTCCCCTCGTTAATCGGTCGTCATACTTCTTAAAGAGGCACTAAAGTGCATTTTGAGATCCTCGTGTTATGGTCGTAACTAAATCTATGAGGCATCCTAAAAACCCGAAATTACATTCGGTGCACGGCCGATTTAAATATTAAAAGAGTGATCAAAGTCCCCAGACACTTCCCGTTCGCACAGAACAACAGATGGCACTGCCATATCTTGCTGAATGTGGTAGAACAACGGACGGCGCTTGTCAGTCGCTCGCCATCTTTTTGTAATCTACCTTTGGTTTAAAAATAAATGCGGACAATGATAGCAAAACTTGAAGTAACAAAATAAAAAGAAAACGCCACAGCACAACGACGGTGCTCTTGTTGCCAACGGATTTTGTCTGCGTATCGTCTGCACCTCCGACGTAGAGTTCCTGTATAGACTTACGGGAGCCACTTGCGTGTCACCTGCACCTTTCGACGTAGAGTTCCTGAGCCAGAGTTGGCTCCCATAAGGTGCTCCTTACGGGAGCCAGAGTTGTGCGTCTGTTTTCCACGTGCCGCCGCGCTGCTCTTTGTCGAGATCTGACCACATGAGGAGCAAAATCCAAGTACCGTGCACGAAAGCCACCGATATGGCCGCTTCGCCGATGCTGCACGCGCTTGGCCTATGCTCCCCTGCTTTTGCCTCCTCCTCCTTCCTGTTTTCCGGGAAAGGAGGAGAAGGAGCGTGCGGTGCCGCTATTAGGAGCAACGCACAGGCCTTTTTTTTTAAGGCCTGGCCCAGGTTTGCTGACTCTTAGTCTTACCCGACCCGGACCCAGCCCGATGAGATGCCTACCTGATCAGGCCTGGGCCTGGTCCGGCCCAATGAGAGGCCAAGGCATGCCCCATCTCTAAATTTGAAAGCTGCCCTGGGTAGGTGTTGGAGGATTTGACTTGCTTACTAATTCGCACGAAAGACGCCGTCATATCGCACTCGCGTGGTGAACCTTTGCAAGCTCACACGAATATAAAAGACGTAGATTATCTTTGGCAGCCAGAGTGTGTTTCTTTTCTTTCTTTCGAGAGTTCAAAAGGAAAGGGCGAGACAATCATACTCTTCGTTGACTGTCCACTGTGAAAGACTGCGCTCATTTTCTTGCCTGCTGGCAGCTGTCCCACCATGCTGATGGAATTCCCAGGATTCTTCTCTGTATCTTCTCGTGGGCTTTTAGTCTAAGACAGCTTTTTTTACATACTAAGATTTTCTAGTGGCGTCGTAGCGAGTTCCCACGTCCGCTTTTTCGTTTCTTTCAAGTCTAAACGATCAATACTTAAAGGCAGGATCACACTGCTGATACAACATACCAAAGAGCTCCATGTAGATTCGAAGCGAAGTCACCGTTACATTCATGCTTCGAACGCCGAATGGCAATGAGTTCAAGGAGAAACTTGGAATGCGCATATTCAAACCAGGGATATTGCGGTGATTCGTTTTTGCAGACCGTCTCTTTGTATGATGTATGAGCAGTGGGACCCTGGCTTCAGCATTTGCTTCACAACGTTTCAGAAATTGTGCTACACCATAGCAGAAGCCCGGCCCAGGCCCGGAAACAATTTGTGCTAACCGGCCCACGCCCATGCGGCCGGGCCAGGCCCAAGATTTCAGGTTGGCCCAGCCTTGTACAGAGCTCTAGCCGCTATTCGCCGAATTCAGTCACTTGACGGGCAGAATCCCGGGCTGTGCAGGAAAGCCGGCACTATGGGGATAAACGTGCAACTCCTGGCTCCCGTAGGGAGCCTATAGAGGAAATCTCTTCCAACGGTGCTCCCAACACCATCTATCAATATGTGCGCCAAACGTGCCTTGCCACTCGACTTGATCATCTGCAGGGTTGTAAAAGTTCAAGAATGTCTGCCGTTCACTCAAATGAACACCACCATTCGCTAAAGTGTCATTCGATGAAACATCATGGATGGGGCTCGGTTCGCTAAAACGTCGTTCGATCAAATCAGTGCCTCCCAGGTCGTACCCAGCTCAACATTAATCATGGCACATGGTAGTGTGTTAATACTTTAAGATTTATAGTTTCTACCATTTTGACGAAGTAAAATAGAAGAGTACTAGTAAAAAGTAACTTCACTTAGTTACAAGTCACTGGAAAATGTACCTAAGATGTACCTACCGAGAAGTGAAAGTACCAAGGTTTGTACCTCAGGTACAGCAAAAGTACCTAGATACCGATTTCCAGTTACTTGTGCCTAGATACTTCACAACCATGGTCACCTCAACGCCGTCTGCCGTTGACCCTGTCAATGTTTGTGGCCCCATTTTTTACAGAAAAGGACCTACGCCTTGTAATTTTACGAGAAAAAACCGACATGTGAAATACACCCATGCAGGGATGTAACTGGGCAAAGCAGATTTGGAGCAATCTTGGGAGCAGAAAAAACTGCAGTTTGGAGCAGGCTGGGAGCAGCAAACACGAGGTCTTGGAGCAAGTTGGAAGCAGCATACGAGTTTCAAGAATTGGCTAAATGTCACCTGGTTTTCAAAACTAAAGAAAATATGGCATGCAAATAACTGCATGTGAATTTAACAGTATTTTCAATAAACTTTTAGGTGCAAATATTTTTCACAGAATTACGTACAAAAATGCACAAAACATATGAAGCAAAACTGCACACGACAGTGTGACACGTGATAATCAGACTTTGAAAGAGGTCAATATAAACAGGTACAAAAAGCTTTCATTGCTCAACATTGATTAGTAAGGTGTACTAAAAAATAAAAATGCAGGAACAAAAATGGTATTTCATTTTTCATTGACTAGAATAAGATAATAATTGTCCTTGTTCATATAAATCTATCGGGACTTCGTGAATTGCTCACGGATACACTTTTCCTTTTCGAGATTCTGAGCCAATTTCGCATTAGCCTCCGCTAACAGCACTTGTCCAGACTCAATCCTCTCCATCTCTTTTTTTGTTTTGAGACCCGACTCAATCAATGACTCTGCATGCTCAAACATAGTCTGCTAACAGAGGATGTGCTGTTCAAGCTGACGGACTTCTTCCTGAAGACGAGCTCTCTTCGTACTCGCTTCCTTTGCATCTATGTTCTTCCTCTTCTGCTTCTCGTTGTCTTGCTTTTTGACCTCTAGCCTTTCTGTGTAAACTTTATGAGACTTCACAGCTTGCGACAAGTCTGCCATCAAAAGCACTTTCGTGACATCACTACCAAATCGCTTGAGGTAGCTCTTGACTTCGCCAATACCGTCTTCAAAGCGCAATCAGAATCTGGCAGCTCGTATCTTGCACCATCATACGCCTCACTGATCGCTCGCCTTCATTCTTAAGTTTTCTTCCCGCAGACCAACGCGGTCTGCGGGATTGGAATAGTCGCACGTTTGCTCCACTATCCAGATCTTCAGCTGAAGTGACTCCAGGACTTCGGAAAAGCATGGTGAGCATGCAGCAACGGCAGCTAACGTTGGCGACAGGTGTAGCGGCAGCAACCCTCAGATACAGATCTTCGGATTCAAATCCACTGGTGTCCCATTTGGGCGGGAAGTTCCGGTGCCAATGTGGCCAACAGAAACTGCGAGACGGCTAATTAGGCTCGTTTATAATATCAGTTTGGGCGCAAGTTTGTTCTTATTTATACTTTTGTATTAGTGTGGCGCACGAAAAGTCACTAGGTGCACATTGCAGAGTGGCGTAATTGGCGCAGCAGTTCCATCCCTGCCCATGACAAAAAGTTTAAACTGCTACATGCAGGTGCCGATTTTTACGCCCACTTTAGATAGAGCCTCGTCATCTCAAACACACTACATATTGCACTTTTTGAAGGTAGCTCTACCCCTCCATGGTGAAGTAATCCTACCAAAAGTTTCCTTCTCAAAACATATAGCAGTCTTTCCCAAAGTGCCCTTCTTTACATACCTTATGTTAAATCTCGGTGCTCAATTCTTAAAAGACTCTAAGAAAGATTTTGATGTTTTTCGAATCTACAGTGAGTAAAAAAGGATTGTTGGCCCTTTCATAAATTAGTTTCTTAACGTATTGAGCTAAGATATTGTACAGAGGCGGCCGAAAATGGTGGATTTAGCGTGTAAAATTTCAAGGAACGAGCTTACCTAAGTAAAGAGTAAGAAAAATGAGAACGTGAATTTCTTACCTACGACGTCCGTCTGCTAGCGAAAGGCGACTGATTTGCGCAATAGCAGACGGATAGAGGTAGGTAAGAGCAAGCAGAGCCGTATATGTAGAGAGTTTGGTCAATGGGAGGCGCGGGCAGAGCCAGGGCGTGCGGCAGACGCAGAAAGAGGGCTTGGCATGCTCTCTTGGCCAACCAGAAGCCGAAAAGAATCCCCTTGCGGGGGTAGCGAGAAACAGTTCTGATCAAAGGTCTATGTTCGTAAATGGTTTTAATAAGCGCGTAAGAGTGAAGTGTAGTAACTCTTTGTGGTTTAAAATAGGGTGCACGTGTTGTTTTGATCATGATCATGCAGAAAGATGTAAGAAACGAATGCGCCGCTCAACTCTGTTTTGCTCGGACAGAGTGTGACCGCTCGGACGGCAGATTCCCGGCCCTCGGCGCTTGGCGAACGGATTATGTCGATCGTTCCGCTAGTCGCAGTCTTCCACCATCATTTTGGATGAGCGTGATTGAAACATCACGTGTACCATATTTTCAGTCATCGAGAGTTACTCCAATGCAGTTATCAGGTTTGTTTCTCGCGACCACCGCCAGGGTATTATTTACGGCTTCTGGTTGGTCACATTCGAATTTCTGAAGACGCCCTGGAACACGCCCAGCCCGCTTTCGGCCAATGGCGCCTCCTCATTTGTCTCCTATACTTCCCAACGAATGGCCAAACTCTCTACATATACGGCTCTGAGAGCAAGGGTGCAGACACTAATCTCCGACAGAAGAAAATGTTTTGAAGTCAAATGAAACCGCTGGATGGACATGAAAACGACTAGAGCTTCCGCTGCGCCAATCAGACACCTTCTGTTAGCAGACGGACGCCGTAGGTAGCGAATCGACGCTCTGTAATGTTTTACTCTTTACTCAGGTAAGCTCATTCCTTGAACCTTTGATACACAAAATCCCCGACCTTCAGCCACTTCTGTACAGAATCTTAGCTCGATGCGTTAAGAAACCGACGTACGAGGTACTTTCGAAGGACCCCTTTGACTCACGCGGTAGGTGACACACCTGAGAGGAATCTCCAAGGTTCCTCTCATGTGAAACGATGCAAAGGGCCTGGCTCGCCGTAAGGGAAGTTTGCAGGGTCGCACTTGACTCTCGAGTGACCGTACCATGCGCGAAATATTAAAATGTTGAGCGCGATTTGCGTCGTAAGTGCGAACCGTTGTAACACGCAAAGTGGGTGAGCGCGCGGTGTTTACGAAGAGCCACCACGCATACCGAAAACGACGCCTTGTGTCACGTCGCGTCATTACGGATTACCGCATCTATTCACACGGCCAGTGCTACACACGATCTGTTCGTGACCGTCTCCTTGATCGAACGACGGAAGCTAATTATGTGTTCGATAGCGGCGACAAGCACGATTTTGAACGTGGGTACGGCGGTGCAGAATCGCCAACCGTTGGAACTAACGAGTGGAACTTTAAAATCAGATGCGCAGTAAAATTCGAAGCTCAGTCCTCCGCAAAATCGACTACGGTTAATATTTGCGATAAACTGGAGATCGTAGATGTGGGACAATGCGAACGCCTGAGAAAGAGGCGGTTGTTTACAAGTGAGGTTGAAACGGTAGACAGACAGTTTGTGGATGATACGCTTCAACAACAGAAAAACGGACGATTCGGATCGATCCCGATTATAAAAGTAAGACGCAGCTGTCAACCAGCTAGCTTTGCAAACAAAACCGAGCGAAGCGAACGTCAAACGGCCTGCCACCTGAGGAGGACAACGCCTAAAGTTCGCATCGTTGGAACTGGTAAAAAGTTTCCGGCGCTTGTCAGCAGAGTGGTGGGGCCCGACTACTTCGTGACGAAGCCCCCAGCACTCACCGTTATCGAGAATCACGGCTCCGAGGCAAAACAGGGCGAATAAGATGGTACGGGACACGGACAGCCACCGATCGCTTTTCCCGGGCAGCGCCATAGATCCGAACCCGAGCGAACCCGAGAGCATACCGGAAATGCCGGAAAGACGGCGTCACGGATGACGCCGATGACGCGGACCCACTAATCGGTGTGAGGCTGCCACCAGTCACTCACTTCCGGTTTGCGATCTTTTTGCAACTTTGAGGCACACACGCTAGGAGAATATACGGCGCTAGTGTACACTCTGCCGCGCACTGCCGCGCTGCCGCAGAGCCAGGGGGCAAAGGTGGGTGCAGGAGTGAGTGGCAAATCCTGCGCGCCGACACCCGGGGTCCCGAGTGAAAAGATCGCGAAAGAGAGCGACAGAACACGAGCGAAAGAAAGCAACGCCGTTGCCATGCGAACAATAAGCGGAGACTCGAAACATTCAGCAATATAAACAGTGATAATTTAACGTTGTAACCAAACTCTGAGCTATCTCTAACACTTATAAAAGCAATCTCACTCATTACGCTACATTAGCTTCCCCTCTTCTCGCCAAAATCTCGGAAATCTGGTGGTGGCGCGTTTCGTGGTCCATCGGCCGCGCCGCACCTACGAAGTCGGGTATCTGGTTTAGTTTACCGTTGACGCGAGGCCGCGAGGCCGTACATCTGCGCGTTATGCAAAAAGAAAGCTTGAAAGGAACGCGAATATCTTTCCACCGGTAAGTTCGCGGATTGTTGAAGTTCAAGAAATGCTCTGATGATATAGGACCCCGAGGGTCTGCCTGCACGGCTCTGCACGCTCCGCCGCTGCGGCAGCCAGAATGCATGGGAAAATGGCGCACCTTTCTCTAGAGTTAGTATGTACGATCTCTATGCGCAGAGCCGTTGCCGCGCTTTGCCGCGCGCACGCCCGTGCACCAGTGTTGCCGAATCGTGGGAAATTTCCCATATTGAGGGAAAAAGCATGACAGCTAGGGAAAAAGGGAAACCAGAATTTAAACACCTGTAAAACGTGGGAAATATTTTTTTAATAAAAAACTAAACCGAAATTTCGTAATTTTCTTATCTACATCGAACAAGAGAAAGGAAGTGGCACTAGCTACTCAGACAGTTTGCTGTTTTGAAGAGCCAATCTAATTCATCGCGACTTACATCATGTGCGCGCTGCAAGCCTGCCGGTACAGTACTGCCGGTTCGCGCGCTTTCCTCGCCGCTAGCTACGTACACACGTCCTCTGTCAGTGCGATAGATCTTAGATTCCACAGTGGGTGTTGCGGTCCCTTTCACATCACGAAAACAAGCAGGCAATTTTAGTTTAGTTTAGCTAATGGCCCGCTTGCCTTGATTTGGTTCCCCTGGTTCATTCAACCAATATATAGTGCGGAAAAGAAGGGAGGAAAACCAGTTTGCCGAATGTTAACTTCTACATTTCGTAATTCATGCGATGTAAACTTCTACAAAACAAAAACATACGGGAAGTGTTTTTTGCATTTAAATATACTTGGCGTCATACGCATCTTAAAAACTACTTCTGTCACTAAATAGTTGTTGTGGGAAAGAAAGGGAATTGTTGCCGCTCGACGAGGGAAAACTGAAGTGGCAGTGCGGCAACACTGCCGTGCACTGGTGGCACTGGTATGGCGCACTGGTTCAACGTTGTATCATGGTAGTCGGATTAAAGGCACATTCACACTGAATAAAAAACGTGCGTTGCGGTCCACGTCGGCGCCGCCGTCGAAAAAGATGACGCAGGTCACACAGAGCCACCCGACGTCGGCGTTTTCTCGTACTCGAGCTCGCCGCTTGAGAAGGCGCTCCTTTGGCCCGGTTTTGTGCTAACAAAGCTTAGCACGCTGCCACACCTCGCGCGGAACGTTGTGCGCGCGTCCGTACCTTTGATAGCACTGCACGCAGCTTGTGCGATAGTGTTTGCGAAGGACCACTGTTCTATTCCGCACTGGTTGCGTGCACACAAAGAATGCACAAAACACAATGGAAGTGATCGCTCCCGCACAGTCGGAGGTCGGAACACGCTGAGAAGTTCGGTGGCGGCTTTCGCTCAAACGACGAAAAGAGTTTCACGGCTTCGTACATGCGATGTAGATAAAACGCTGACCACAGTCAGATGTTCCAATCGGCTTGCCTTTCCCCACGCTGAAATGTTTCC
>JAZHYW010047668.1:0-27883 GCA_037355805.1 Ixodes ricinus | reverse complement strand
CCTAAATGCTGATAAAAAAGCATTTGTTTTTTTAACTTGAATTACCTTAAAAGCTTTAAACGTTGTTTTTTCTTTATTTTATTTTGCTGGCATTTATCATTTTTACAGATATCATCTTTATGAATGCCAAAAAGAGTGAAAATCAGGGACAGCATTCACACTCTTACGAAACCACCCTCCCCCCCCCCCTCCTCTCCCGACAACAAAAAAAACACGAAGAAAAATCGAAAAAGGAAGTTTCTCATTTTCTGGTGCCTCTGTCATGTCACTACGGCCATAAATAAATTTCCGCACTGTACCCCTTCTACAGTGTGTCCCCCCGTCCTCCCCCCACCTCCCCCCCAAAAAATTTGTTTCTTTTTTCTTGCAAAAATAACCTCTGCATCGTCGAACGCTCATTAGACAGTTTTAGTGGACCATACGCTAGAGCTTTGCGTACGCAAGGAAATTGCGGGTAGCGAGGGCGCATGCGAAGAACGCAATAGAAGGGCTAGCGTATTGCGTACGCACGAAATGCTGGGGACTTTGCGTTGCGGGCTAGCGGGCTTTGCGGGAAGCTCTCGAGTGACCTCGGGCCCAACGAGAGAATTAGTTTCAAGATGGCGGTTACCTCGACGGGCGCAGCAAGGGTGACGTGGTGTTCACCCGGCAATACTTTCCGAGACCTACCACGGTCGAATGATCGAATCAGATCGCAGTGCAGCGGAAGGACTGCACAGTGAAAATGTTCACCGCTCGCAATGTGCCTCAACGCTGCGATCTGCTCAACGCTAAGCCAATTTGCACAGTTCATCGCCGACGGACGAACGACTCTAAAAGAAATCGCCGGAGTTGTCGCTATGCACCGGACATCAGTAGATCATGGATTTCGTTCCGCGATAGCATTGATGAAAGGTGCCATTTTCACAGGGGCGATTGACGGAGGCTCTGTGATCGAATTTGGCTGGGCGCTCGTACTCGTAGAATCTCTATTCTGCGGCTTGGTTTAATTTAAAATAAAATGACTGGACACGTTTTTCTTTTAGAGCTCAGCTCTTAGGCGCCCGTCACCCATTTCCGGCTTGAGCGGTGTCGCCGTCGCCGTCGCCGTCGGCGTCGGCGTAACCGCCCCAGGTCACGTGACCTCCCCAGGTCACGTGACAGGTCACATGACCCCCAAGTCACGTGACCCCAGAGTCACGTGACCCCCCAGTCACGTGACCCCCAGTCACGTGACCCTCCAGGCTATCCCGAGAGGTCACGTGACCCCCCAGGATATCTCAGGGTCACGTGACCTCTCCGAGGTCATGTGACCCCTCCCTCGAGGTCATGTGACCCCTCCCCGAGGGTCACTTGACCCCCCCCCCCAATACCCTTCCCTCCTCCTTAAGAGCTGCGTTCTGATTCGGCGTTACAAGGAGTTGTAAACAGCTTTCACTTTTTCAACGTTTCTTTTGAAGAGCATGGTGGCGCTGTAAGCACGCGGAACTCTATGGCTATGGCAAATTTAACCAAGATCATGTGAGGTGTACACTCGGAAAAGTAACGCACAACTAAATTCGGCCCGAGAAGGTCGTTTTTAGCGTACGCTATACTATGGCGTATCGCGTACATAAGAGCCAGCAACACTATACAAAAACCGTCTATTGTCCGCCCAAACGTAGCGCTAGTGGTCCGAACCAGATGTCCAAAGTTCAGCCTTAACCGTTATCTTCTTCAAAAGTTATAAGTGAATTTATAAACTTTTTAATGCAAATTGGGGCTCATTTCGCCCGTTTTAAGTTGCTAGCGCCATAGAGCTCTATGTATTCATGAGTTCCATCGGCTGTTATTTTGCTATTGAAATGTTGAGGAAATCTCTTATAACTTTTGAATAAGCATAACAGTTAGTTGTTGAAATCTTGGCATCTTGTTCACACCTCTAGCGCTTCATTTGGGCGCAGAATGAAGAGATTGGCGATGTGGAGTTGATTTCTTCGGTGAAAAAAAACCCTGTAAATTGTCTAGGACGGGGGAGGGGAGGGGGTAAGGGGGGGACACATTGTACTTCCAAACCAGAAAATAGGAAGAGAAAAGCACCATATGGCTACAATCAGTTTCATTTATCGATTTGATGGTGCTGACGAAACGTCAATACTGCTTATTACTCACTATTGAATTACCGTTATTAATAAAGTTCAGTAAGAGAGAGGTTGAACGAAGAAATATAAAGGACCGGGAGTAGCGTTGTTTGCGTAGTATTTGCACAAACGGTTCAATCGCACGACCGTATTTTTTGTTATTCCACAGAACATTGCGGCACCTTGCAAGGGGCTCAGCAAGAAGACAAGCTAGCAAGCTAATCAGAAGGCTCCCAAAGGATTACATGATCAGGCAGACAAAAGTGGATATACTTGGAGGCTTCAACTTCTTGGGATTGGGTGATTTCGACGGCCTCTATTACCTCGAGAAAGACAGACCCTGCAAGAGGCTTTGCCGTGGCAAGGACATGACTACTGTCTACAGCGTTCGTTCCTGGTCCATAATTCGCTTGGTCATCCCCTGGAGGCTTTGTTCGGAACTAAACGGCACCATCTTCTCTGGAGCTGGTCTCGTCAGATTCAAAGGAGGGCCCGTGGCGACAAAGACAGGAGCCTGCACAAACTATTGGATTGAGAATGTAATGCCGGTGATCTTGGAAGGCGTGTACCTCGGCATGAGCGGCGCTGGAAAAATCGTGTATACGATTGTGAGAGTGCTTGGACTTATTCTGTCCGGACTCGTCAGATTGCTCTGGGTCCGAGGAATAACAAGTTTCGACGAAGGTGCATTATAGCGACCTCTGGAAGAACCAAATTAAACAAGCAGGTGAAAGGTCTTCAATGGTCATTAATCTATGCCAAGCTCGAGCTGGTTTCACGGCATTCAACACGAAGATCGATATTTTTATGGCATGTTGTGTCGTTCTTTCAATAAAACATTAAACATATTACATATTGTATTACTTTAGAAGAGTTCCCTGAAGGTTCATATATTTGCCGTACTGTTTCTGCGCTTTGTTCATTGGTTCTCTCTAAATGCCATCGGTTACTGTGAAAGGGAGTTTGCTTAGAATTATAGTGCAATTAAATGCAAAGGTGCAAGCGAGCTGGACAAGAATGACGAAAATAATCCCTCGAGATGGAGAACAAGAGGAACAAAGCACAAGTCACCGAGCGGTGTTTGGAGTTTTGTGTTTGTCCTTTGTCCCTCTTGTTCCCCTTCTCCAAGGATTATTTTCGTCGGAGTTTACTTTTTTATTTTTGTCTGTTTAACTAACGAGTTCTTAAAGAAAGGTCTTATGCTTTGTTCACGCCTTAAGCTGAGACTGGTAGCTCCACCTTCAGCGCGAGCTTTCTGCCCTTGCTAACACAAGTGTGAACACGCAGGCACGCGCAAACCGAAGCACTGCGGAAGCCAGCGAGCTCGCGCTGAAGGCGGAGATTCTGGAGCATAGTTAAGTCGCATATTTTTGGCTTTCGACCTTTACTTGGAGACACATTATGGTATTCCGGAATAAGGTTTACATTTTCTACCCAATTTAAGTTTTGTGCTACATTGTTCAGACAACTATGAATTATTCCTAATCGTAAGTAAACGTATAGAAAGGTCCAAGGAATCGCTAAGGTAAGTGGCATTTACTTATTAAAAAGCAAGATGTGCTGTAATAACTATGTTTGTCTCGTTTCCTAACTAACAAGCAATAAACTGGGACTGGTTTAATTAATGTATATATCGTGTATATTTTTAGTGCCACTGAACTTTCGAGGCAATCATTCGGTATTTTCGAAACTTCTTGCAGGTAGGTACGAAAGCGGGTCTACACGAAAATCATTTCAAGCTGTTAACATACCGCTTATTTATGGTCGGTCTCTTGACACAAAAGCTTTAATAAAAATAGAATACATGAGAGGGTAGTGCGAAAAAATTAAGAAAATTTGAAGTCGAGGCAAAATACAACACTAGGACAACGTCTCAATTGAGACGTGCTACCACTGTTATTCTTTTCCTTTGCCTGGAACATTTCTTAATTTCTCCGCACCACAGTTTGAGGTTTACAGTAGGATTAATTATCGCAGGCACGCCTCCAAACTCACTTTATTTTGATAAAAACTCTCGCATTTTTCGTGCTGGCCCACCAAGAGGCATGCTTTCTTCGGTATTTCAGGCGGAGTGGGTGCAGGTGCCATGCATATGAATTTTCCAGGAAAATAATAGTTGAAAAGTGAAATGCTTGCATGGCTTCTTTAGACAAATCAGCACTTGGTGGAACTGCCAGACGTAGTTGACTACATTCCGCTCACCAGTAAGCTGACAGTGCAACGTGAGCTACGAACTTGCCGGAGAAATCAACCACCTCTACTTCGTCACCGGAACCCGCTCTCAGCGCGTAGGGGCGGGCGTGAGCCCCATCAGGTAGAGAAATATATTTGTATGACTGGTCCAACGAGAATGTAGCCTCCATCGCACATTAACTGTAAATGTCAATGGAGTACAAAGTAGAAATGCAAGTAGAAAGACCACACAGTCTTTCTTTCTACTTGCATGTGCGCTGTCGTTAGTTACTACAACATTTGACGTCGCTTAGGGATGTGTTCGGGTTGGGCCGGCCGCTTGAAGTTCTTGACACCCGCGAAGGCGGGACAGCTGAGCAGGAGGAGGCAACGTTGGGTACCCGGACGTGACGACCGCGGACGAACCCAGATGGATGTAGATAAGCGGGTGGACCCCGGCGCTTCGTGTTGCGCTGCCTTTCTTCACAGTCTCTCGCTTTTCAGCTTGTCCTATTCTTTTAGAGCACACCTCTTCTGTACCCGGGTTGAGCGTCGTCGACGTCGCCGTCGCCGCCGTCGTAGGCATCGGCGTAACGGTGCGCGGTCCATTATGGAACGTTCAGGGTAATTAAAAGAAAGCCCCAGGAACAATGGAACTGTGTATTCGGAAAACAAACCAAAGTACAAACACTAACATGTCATGGGAGACAATAAGCAAAGTCAAGTTACCAAAGGCTGTCATGAATTTGGATCCTTCGTGCAGTGCTAAAAGTACTTTGTGTCAGGTTATGCTGTGCAGAAAGGATGCCGATGACCTAATCATAATCGACATTAACGTTCGAGTTTACAAAAAATGGATTGAGAGACTTCGCCCTCAGAAATGTCAGGAAAAAGATACGCAGTTAACTAGGTTCTCAGGTTTCTCACAGTCAGCTTTATTTCACCGCCTCATGACCTGGCAAAGAACTAAAAAAGGTGTTTTCGTTTTCGTCCGGTTTTCCTTCCTGCTTCTGGATATGAGACAATGGACCTACGCGAGCACCTCCTTGACGACGCTGATAAATCTTGTAAAAAAAACAACAAAAACAATATGGACCGGGAGAGGAGGACATACCTGGAGACTGCCAATTTGCCGAAAGCTAAATTGTCAACGGACAATTTAGCTTGGCTAATTGTCGAGTCATCTGGTCCAGCACCAGATGACTCGAGAATCTTCTTGTTTGTTCGAGCTCGGCAACTTCTAGATACCAACGCGCTTACAAAAGGAGCTTCGCATGGCTGCTGTGTGTCAGTCGTCCTTCCGTCGCCGTCAAAGTACGGTCTTAGTTACTTTACGTTTCTCGGCACAAGTTCGCCGCAGGGAACGTTCATTTTATGTCGTTATTAACCTAGTTTATGTTTTATTCGTGACAATATATTGCCAAAAATATGTGGAAACGTTTTTATATGATATTCAGGAGGTATCGAAAGGCCTTCGATCCATTCTAGATCTCACGGGTTTTGCTGATTTACAGAGTAGCTGCCCGCGAAAATACAATCTGTTTCTTCTCGTAGCCAATATATAAATGAGTCGTCAAACACTTGGATACCACCGCAGTGTAGCACAAGCAGTTGGGCAAGAAAATAAAATTAAAATTGTGTTGTTTTTTGTGCAAAAGATAAATCTGATTTATGAAGATTTGCAATAAGAACATCATTTTTTCCTCTTTTGAAAGCCAACATTTGTTTCGCGTTTACATACTCTGATGGTCCGCTGGCCGTCGTCTTCTCATAAAAGATAAAAAAGAATTTCAATCCTTTGGTCAGATAATTTCCAGTTCTACACGTTTGCTAGGGCCATTTGATTTTGGGGGTGTGACAGGATTACGAGCTGTTTTAATATATAAATTACTAACTTAACCAAACGCTTCCACCCGTTATAATTTCCCAGATGTCGAGAGTTCCGAAATATAACTTTTATATAAATGTTTTTCATATATAAGAAGACCGAAATATGAAAGTCGAAAAGATCGCCTTACTGGATCCTCGAGTTCAAGCGGGCTCTATTGAATGCGTTACCTCAGGAACATTACGGTCGATGCTTGCGATGTGGTGAGGCTTTTTGTGAGGTAGTTGCTCCAGGCTACTGATACTTTAGGTCTCCTCGTACGTAGCCGCCTTGAGCGTGGTGCACTTCTCCCAGTGGTGCTCCAATGCTGGCGACCCGTGGAAAAAAGTAAAACACACGATTTGTCTTGATTCTCACGCTACTCACACATAGTATCCATAACGGTCTCCTCAGTGTAGAAATGCTGTCCTTTCGAATGTTGTCTGTGACCAGAGAACGAACGAAAAGCGGACAGTGCCAAATAGAGAAAGTATGGCGTTTGCGATAGCAGTTCAACGCCTTATTCACAGGTTTATTGCTTGGAAGCGCGGGCTCTGCGACGTGGTGCCATTATCTTGAAGGAAAATCAAGCCACGCTTAAACATTCCGGGCGTTACTTGGCACTCTCTGCAGGCATTATCTGCCAGACTGTACAAGAAGGGGAAAGGGGGTTGCGCTACAAACTGGCAAAGTTTCATTCTAATGTGCCAACGTACGTTGGCACATTAGAATGAAACTTCGACTGTCTTGGCGTATACGTACGCCCAGACCGGCTCGCTGCCTCTCGAACATCCACTGAGGAGCATTGAACAGCTCAGTTTCACTCCATTTACGTCACTAGCACGTTGTGCAATGCTCAGAAGGGCATCAGTTTACTAATCGCGTCAGCACAAAGCCGCCAAGGTTCGATGCCGAGAGGCAGGAAGAGGCGGCCAGACACATGCACGCAAGAAGAGAAGCGTGTTTAAAAACAAATCATTAACATGTAGCAGGAAATAGCTTCATGGATATTCAAGGACATTGCGGTGGCGAGTGGCAATACTTATAGCTCATGAAGCTCTTTTTAAGGCGTAGGCATTCTACAGCTATTCCAGTCGACGCAGGTCGCATCAGATCAGAACTTCTCCAAGGTCCGTATGCTCTAGGGTTGTTTCTAACCGGGTATGGCGCAAGTTTCTACTATAGTTTATCTGTCAACAACGTATACGTAATTCTGTCTTGGTAATTAGACTAAACCAGGGCTGGGCATCGCTTTAACGTTGAAACTAGATTAATTGTTATTCCTAAATCGATTAATATAATTTATTTATTGCGTTCATTGATTCCCATTGATAAGGTTGAAAAATGCCAAATTTTCAGTTCTTGACTTTGCTGAGATTTATTACAATATGATAAACGTTTGGATGTGTATTTTCAGTCGGAGATATACTTTTATATGCGCTCATCTCCGGTCTAAAAACGTTTAAATGTAATTACTGCAGCTGTGTAGGCAAATAGTGGCATTGGTATTCTCAGGCTATATAGCTACTTTGCTGGCGTTTGCGATTCGCAGAGCGCGGCAGTAACAAAAAAAAATATATTATTTAAAAAAGTTTATAAGTTTTAATTTTTCTTTTTAGTTTCTAGGATTCAACCGATTAACCAGTAGAAAATCTATCTGAATTTAAGCATTAATTGATTAATCTAAAAGGTAATCGGTCAATTTCACAGCGCTAGACAAAATATTGCTGTGGGATGTGGTGTTGGCTGTTCATGTTAGGTTGACCTTGATGAATAAAATCGGCGTAAATTTTACACAGATTCGAGCGTTTCACTCGAGTGATGAAAACGAACATCAATATTTCACAAGAAATGTAAACAGGGCACAAAAAAAATAATGCAGTCAAATTCAACAAAATAAAGCAAGCGCTGAGCTTCAGCTACACATCTGTTTAGGTTTAAATGTTGCGCTGGGATCAGAAGCTTGTCCTGTTTAGCTCCTTACCAGCTGTCTTTCTTGTACACAAGCTTGCTGCCTGTTTTTTTTTTTTTTGCTATCAATCAAGTCGCCCATATTGCAACTTTGATCATTATTACACAATGTCAAAGTCCAAGAGCAACGTAAAAAAAGCTGAAATGTTTGAAGGCATAATGAAAGTACTGCTTCATTTATAAAGTTGGTTGTGCAACTTTAAAAAAGAATCCTGAAGAATAGGTGTTCAATATGCAACTAACTATAGTGTTTTCTTGTTACAGCAAGCCTTTGAACGACAATGGTATTCCTTGTGACATTCCTGACTCTCCTTTGTTTCAATCTGGTTTTAACTTTGGATTTTCCAAAATCAGGTACAGCTATGTCTTATATGTATATCTACGCATTTTCTACTGTATGAGATTTTTAAATACGCATAACTCTGACATGGCGTTAACCGCATGTTATTATTTAGCCTTACTTTAAAAAATATAAAACGCAAAAGAACATTTTCTCTGGGCCGGTGTAAAATAATGGCCGATATATAATTTCTGTTTTTATTACGACACAATGACATTATAAATAATAAATGTCACCTGTAGACCCATTAAACTTTTATGTATGAGGAAAATTAACATTGATAACATAATTTTTTAGATGAGGTTACTCCGGTAATCAAATAAATAGTTATATGCTGTCACTGCACACTGAGATGCTACGGCGGCTGAAACGATGATAGAGATTTAGTTTAACAAGGAATGATTTTTGGACTGGAAAGGTGCAATGTACGGCATACAGAGAGATCATATCCTTTAATACAGATAGGAATGATTACGAGGCTGAAAATAGCTTTACATTTAAAGAACCGTCCGTGCTGTGTCACCCCCACGCCGTACTCCATAATAGACGATTTGCTAAATCCCCCACGCATGCACCGTCCTGCACTCGAGGAATCATGGTAACGGTGTTCCGACAGTTGCCTAGTAATCGGTAATTACAACCGTTTGGACGCTTAGAGAGTATTAAAGAGACACTGACAGGGTATTTATGCATGCTGATGTTTTTATTTGAACACGACTTACGTGAGCCCAACTACCCAGAACACAATTTTCGGCTCCAAATTGGTTTTCTTTCCGCCGGAAAAGAGCAGGTCGAGATTGGGCCGGTTTCGGGCGCGCTCACTCTCTTTCCCGCGGACACGTACTGTTTCAACTGATCCATTCCAAATATATACAAAGTCGTGAGTCATCTGAGGCATACATTCACTAGTAAAAATATGAAATAATATGAACCCCATTTTTTTGTGACTTCCAAAAGGCTGGAAATACGCTAATAAAAAAAAATGTTGCACAGATCACAGGAAGTAGGCGTAAACATCATTGTTATATGGCGACGTTCAGCCGGCAGGACAATGCGATGGCGGCGGAAGACGGACCAACGTTGCGAAGCACGTGGAACCGCTAGTACGGAACTGTTTGGTTCGTGGTACTGTACAATCGATCTTCAACCTCAGAACAACGAGGGGAAGGGATATAAGTGCGAAACAATCGCCCGACAAACTGCTCAAGGAACGTACCTTTTGTCGTCATCTGCTTCCGACTCCCAAAAAGCGAGGAAGAAATGGGTAGGGAGTGATAGGTACATGACTTGCCGCAACTCTCTCCTCAGAGCTTACTTCTAGCCTCCTTGCACATGTTTCAATTTCGGTTTCCATCGGTTGCAGTTTTTTGTTTTGTTTTTTTACTTTATTAAAAATGTATGTGACTCTGTAGCAAAATATTGGTTGGGTAGTCTTCTGAAAACATAATAAATCGCCTGGCAAAAAATTAATATATTTTTTTCGGGATGTCAGTGTAATTTGGAGACATGCTGAATAAGCGTCGTGTAAAATGGCGAGAACTGTCATGTGCCTTTTAATATTTCTCGTAAATGTCAGCCTTCTTGACACGGTGTATGTAATCCACCCTTCAACCAGGCTGAGCTGAAGAAATCTCTTACAATATTATCATTCTCCTTCAGGTTCAAAGACGCTGATAATAACTCTGAAACGCTAAAAATGGTGTAAACAACTCCGCTGTTTCCTAGCTGAATTCTTGCTTTCTGTTTTGTATTCTTAGATTTTTAAGCAATTACTGATAAAGCAACAATCATAAGAATAATAAGAATAATATTATCGTGAGAACTTCTTGAAGCTTGGCAAGGTGGAAGGGTGAATCGCATGCACAATGGGAAAAACGCTAACTTTGACGCGTGATTTTAAAAGTGATATGACAGGTCTTTGCAATCTACGCGACGCTTATTCAGAATAACTCCATATTACACTGAAAAGTGTGTAAGCATCGGATTGGTCGAAATTACCGATCACTGGGAAACTGACAGACCACCGTTCCCATGATTCCTCAAGTGCAGGCCGGGGCGCTTCGGTGATCTAGAAAATCGTTTATTACAGGAAATATGAGGCAATGTTTTAGTCACCATTAAACAAAATATAAATTGATTCAATCTCTCATTATTATCGGACATACAGATTTGTAGCCAACCCGTTCGTGTAGCACCCCCCCCCCTTTAAATCTGCCCCTGCATAGTGCAAACGATAAAGTGACCGATATACTTACAACGCAAAAGTTAGATGTTGAATACAGATGTACGTACGAAGGCTTTGAGAAAGTTATTTAATTAGTATCTGAAAAGGGCTTCATAGTGCACGACTGTTTTTTTTATTCCTCAGAGGATTGCGACGTCCCGGACAAGGCTCAGCTGGAAGACAAGCTCGACAAGCTGATAAGCAACCTCCCGAAATATCACCTGGTGAACGAAACAAAATTGGAAATCCTTCAAGGCGCCATCTTATTGGGAGAAGGAAATCTCCTCGGCCTCCACTTCCTAGAGCAAGACAGACCCTACGAGACGTTTTGCCGGGGCAAGGACACGGTCACTGTGTTCAGCGTTCGTTGCAAGCATTCATTGCGCATGCACATCCCCTGGAGGCTTTGTTCGGGACACAACGGCACCATAATTTCTGAGGCTGGTCTTATCAGGTTCGAAGGAGAGCTCGTGACGAGAAAACTAACAGCGGCACAGAATATCGAATCAAAAATGTCATGCCGGTGACATTGGAAGGTTTGTACTTCCGAATGAACGGCGCCGGAGAAATCGTTTCGTGATTACGGGCGCGCTCGGATTTATCCTGTCGGGGCTCGTCAGAGTGCTTTGGGTCTCTGCGATAACGCCTTTCGTCGAAGACGCGTTTCAACAAACTTTGATGGAATTGAACTAAGTACGTATGTGACAGCGCTTCAAGAGTCATTCATCTGTTCCAAGCACAAGATGGTTTCACTGCATCGAACATCACAATCGATATTTTGGCAGCATATCGTACATTCTCCCAATAAACTAATGAACATATATTACACCCCTGATAACTTTAGAATAGTTTCCTTAAGATTAATGCTCCAGCCAAGTATCATATTCATGTACAAATCAAAGAAACAGTCGGCGGAGCTCCTGTGTTTTGTTCGGCGGTTATCCGTTGATACCTCCAGTTTCTGCTGCATGGCTTATGAGTTCCCAAGAAAATGTCTTTGTTAATTTGCACCGCATTGGCTTCCGACCTTCACTTGAAAAGCTATCCCGATATTCCGGAGTAGGTTGCATATTTCGTCCTTTTTTTGGTTTCTGTTCTACATCGCGCACATAAGAGTGACTTATTTCTAATCAAAAGTAATATTATCAAAAGCTCGCATCGAATTGCGAAGGTATATGGAATGTATTTATTGAGGAAAATGTTTTGCTCTTCATAACTACTTTTTTCGTTACCTAAGGCATGAAAAAACGGAGTTTTAATTGTATTTATTTGTTTATTTGTTATTCATTCATTTCCTTATTTATTTACAATAAGGTTATTGATAGTCCAGTCTGACTTAGTATTTCCAAAACTTCCTAAAGGTATGACCGAGGTCAGGTGGTACGGACAAATATGACGTACTCGTGGCATACTCTCGTCATATACTGTATGAAGCATCGTAATGTCATCTATCATTGATCTCTCAGTTGACTTAAATGATGATTAAGCTGATGATTGCTGGATTATTGTTTCACGTCCTTCCCGTGGGTATCTTTCTTTCAGTATTTCAAATGAGGCGGGAACGGATGTGGCTGCCATGCACATTAATTGTGGAGATAAATAAAACGTTCCTGCGGAAAAGTTGTTATGGCTGCATGGCAATAAATGGGAACTCGGAGGAACTGTCGGACGTAGTTTACTATACTCTGTTTACACCCAAGCTGAAAGTACGGTACCAGCCATACGCTCACCACACAAATCAACCACATCTTTTTCATCAACGAATCTCGCTGCGTATGCGTGGGTACGGGTGTTCTGCCTGATCACAAAGCGAAAGATAAACATATGACTGTTCCAACAGGAACGTAGCTTCCACGGCACAGTCGGCCTAGAGGTGAGTGGGGTACAGAGACTATACTCCATGGGTATCAGCCGGAGTCAACGCAACCAGTGTGTTCAGTCGAGTCTATTCTATTTTAGAGCGCAGCTCTTAGGCGCCCGTTTCCGGCTTGAGCGGCGTCGCCGTCGCCGTGCCGGCGTAACCGCGCGGTGCATTATGGGTAAATTTCCCCGTTACATTTAGCGGCAAAATTCCCTCTAAATTTAGCGGAAAAATGTTCCCGACAAATTTAGCGGAAACAGTTTTCCCCGCCAAGTTTAGCGGAAAAATTTCTCCGCCAAATTTAGCGGGAAAATTTCCTCGCTAATAATAGCAGAAACATTTCCCACTAAGTTCAGCAGGAAAATTTTCCCTAAACGGGAGGAAAGGAGGAGGGGCATAGCCTCCTCTCCGTACCTTCCCTCCTCCTCCTCAAGAGCTGCGCTCTAATTTGGCATTACAGGGAGTTGTAAACGGCTTTCATTTTTTTTCTCTAGATTTGAAAGGGTATAAAAAAATAAAATTGAACAAAATGTGCACATACGACATCTTTAAGAGTTATCAAATCTAAAAAGAGAATACAGTTATCAAACACGTATAATGTTACCCTGGCAAGTGCCTTTCTCTAGAAGTGATTACGGTCGTCAAACCATAGCTCACACACTTCCAACAATTCTGAATCAGCTTTCTACAAATCACATAGAACTTGATAGCTTATCAGTGGGCGGTCTGCGGGAAATGATGCTCTCTAGCCGGAACGACCATGACTGAAAGATGCTTTTGAATGTTTTGTTGTTTTTGAATGTTTTGTTCTATTTCTTATACGAGAGTGGTTTTATGCAATGTATGTTTTCCTTGTTGGTGTATTTCATGTGTTTGCGTTTTAAAACACTGTGACAGTGTCCTTCTTATAGAGCTCGACTTTGTTTCTAATATACGTGCAAATGATTCTTCCGTGTAAAAAAAATGTAGATTTTTTTCTTCTTTTTTTCACTGTTCTGCCGCAGCTGATATCGCGATGTCGTGGGGGCTTGGGACCAGTCAAGCTGTGCTAACAGCTTTATTTCCAAGCCGTCCTCCAACCTGTACTTTGTTGGAAAATAAACTCCTAATATTAATATTGTCTTAACTACCACTGTCGTGCGATACATTCATTTGCAACGTTACCAAAAGTGAGAAACAATTATGCCCGTCGTCGTTCATTAAAAGTGAAATACGAAAGTAGCACCGATGTCGTTTCCGCGCCAACAATATCCCACAGTCACTGCGTGATACTCTTAGCGCGACTACGACATCAGCGATTTTTCCGTCAGTGCTCCCTATATTCACTTCCCACCTGGCTAGCAGGTTTGATTAAAGAATTTTGATTCCAAGGAAAAAGAGGCACTAAAGTCATTGTCAGAATGACAACGACAGGGCGTGTCTTTCGAACGTCCTGCCTCCAGCGCGCGCGCCGTGCCTTCTGCCGATCTTTGGCTGCGTGCGACTGCTTGAGATGCACAATACAACACAGCGTTGTCGAAGGTAGAACGCTGTCGCTGGGTGCGGAACAACTGAAGCTCCTCCTTGCCATTCTCACACTATCAGTGACCATAACTTTTCGCCTTTACCAGTGTCGCGCTATGTATATAGCACTGGCATCAGTTTACAATCAATAGTATTCCCGCTCCGCTAATTACCTACGGCATGATGAGGTCTGCGTGGCAGTTGCACGTATCAATTCAATCCGCACTACAACGCACTGCAGTAGCGAGTGTGGAACAAATACTGCGTCTTAGTCCGCACCACTTTGACAGGTGTGGACATGAAGCTATTTAGGAAAAACGCAAGTCTCGAATATTAAAAGATGCGGAAATAATTCATTATTGTAGAGAGCTCTGTTTCAATTTGGAATGAACAGCAGCACATGCTGCGGGCTTTTCTGGCGTATCAGGCGCCAAAAAGGTTGCGATGCTGAGGGGAGGTGCGTCGAGCACTGGAACGGCTCCGCAGGTGTTTGCAAGGCAATGTATTCTCAACGACGAAGCAGCCTCTTGCAACATCAGCAAGCTAACAATGCTCGAAATTCCCTCGTTCACATTTCAGCAGAGCGAGCGCTGTCGGCCAGATCGAGGCGCAGTCGGCTCTCGTGTCGCGATTGCTACGTTATTGCTCTGTCTAGCACCGACATTCGAAACAGCTCTCTCGAGACTGCATGAGGGTCAAATAGACGAGTCTACAGAGCGTTATAGTGTAGTTACAGCGTGTCAACAGTAGTACCCACCAAAACAGGGAAACAGGGTTGTAAGAAACGGCGTTATGTCCGTCCACGCCCACGTCGAGAAGGACGAAATATACATTAAAAACAGTTTTCAACACCCGAAACAAATGCCTAATTACTTAATCGTGAGTTGCGCGCCACCTTAGGGTCATCCGATTACCTCACTGTTCTGCGAATTCCTCAAATAAGCAAGCGCTAATAGCTGATATATATATATATATATTTTTTTTTTTTAATCTGAGATAATAAAGTTTTTAGCTCCTCGAGCCCAGAACCCCTTCATGTTTCGTCATCGTGATGTTAGATTCGCGTTTTTATAACTTCAGTTTTAGGAATACTTTCATCTTTGCAACATTTATGATTACATTATTAAAAAAAAAAAGAATCGTAAAGAGCTTGGTCCAAGCACAGAACCCACGCGGAAAAAAAAAGTCATAAGGGTGCTTTGAAATCTACGGCACAGCTTATTTCTGTGTAATATTTTTTCGTTGTAATTTCAGTTTATTTGTGCACATCGTGTGCAGAAAGAATACGTGGTTATTTCTGCATTTCAATTTAGAATGTGGGTTATACGGCGCAAAACATAGGATCTTTATACTTCCCATTGTTGGTTAACATTTGTGCTGAGTAGTTCCTTTGGGACTCCAAAAACAAGCCTTCGTGGTGCTCTCCTGTTCACTCGGTAATGACAGCAGAGTAGAAGCTATGCGTATTTTAGACCAATCGTGTCTCCGGTTACGGCCGCATGACTATAGTCTCTAGGCGGGCAGAGAAGGGCACCTGCCTGAAGGAAACCGCTTGGTAGACCACTCACATAGCATCCAGTGCACAATCATCTTTGGGACTAACTCACAAAAGTGATCCACTGACAAATCCTCTCGCACCCACCTGCAGATCTTGAAGAAGCATACTGCTTTTCGGGCTGGGGAGGAGGAGGCAGATTAAATACTGGAGCGAGGTGAATAAATCCTCCTCATTTCTCAAGACACCGATCTGCTTCCACCTCTACAGTATTCCTTTCACTCGCACTGAATTCTTAGCAGCGGTCTAGTAAGGTTGGTGTGGATTTCAACGTATTCGAAGCTTCCCACAGGTATTAGTGTTCGCTAAGTCGTACGCGTATATCGGCAACAAGCGATTTATCCAAAGAAGTCACATAAATTTTTGTGATGTGGTATGGTTCGGCAAATGACAGCTTGTACCGCAGCGTCTAGAACCTTCACGGAACCCTTTCATCTCGTTTTTGTTTGTGTGGTTGTTCTGCAGTGCCTGTATCAACATATGTCTCGGAATACGTATTTCAAGTCCGATAGCTTCATGGTAAGTGCACTGCAACCTACTTGTTGGCAACGAGTGACCGCTGTTCTACGTGTACCGTTCCAGATTATTTACAGAACTAGGCAGTGTCTATTGTACCGGCAGCCGGGACAATAATTGCCCTAAAATTCTACCGGCAGTCATGGCCTCCTATTAGATTTCTGAAATCACATGACAACTGCTGGTAGAATATAGACTTTCTTGTTCTCCTGGCATTTCGTTAAAACACGTTTCATAAACAACTATTCGTGAAAAGACGTTTCATAGACACGTTTTGTCGACACTAATAAATCACCAACACTCGTTGGGCAAATTGCACACTGCAGGGACATTTTTTCGCAGGTGTGTCACTGGCCGGCAGAACTGACCACGCAGCTTCGCGGCGACATTTTGTGACGGCTCATTACAAAAATGTTTACCCACGTGGCCCATTACAAGCCTTTTGCGGCTACAATCCGAGGTGACTTGATACGAAAAAAAAAGCTAATCATAGTTGTTTGACAAACAATCTGTCGATGAAACGCCGTACGATAAACAGATTACCAGCTCCAATAACAGGCGTCTGCCCGTAGAATTTCGGGGAAATTAATTTTCCATCTGCCGGGAGAATAGATAATATACCCTAGAATCACCCCGGTTCTTGTTTGCATTAAATTCTTCTCAGCTGTATAAAAGCTTAGTAGTACCTCTTTACATTTCGCAGGTGGCTTGCACGTTTGCACTCGTCTATGAAACATGTTGTGTGCAATAAACATCAAGGAAATTTCGAAACAATATTTTGTGTCTGTTTCCTGCCTGTTACACCTGCGCGAGTACATCTTCTTTACGTGTTTCCTTCGTGTATTAAATAGGTCACTTCAGTTTGGGACATCTTAAATAAGTTTAAAATATCCAACCTTTACGACGGTACCCATTTCGTTTGACGAATAATTTGTCTGGCTGCCAGATGCCACCATATTGAAGTTGAAAATTTGTGCCGTTTCTACCATTTGGTTTCATTTTGACTCATCCGCTGCCCCAACATTCTGGCAGTCTCAGACCTTCGTATTGGAGGTACTCAAGGCTTCTCTTTTCTATTAGTGCCTCTAAGCTTATGTAAAGTGAAAAATATTGCAACTGAACATCGTTGCACTGTCCCTTACACTAAGTTTTTTTTTTTCCTTTACCATTGCAGTTTGGGGGATTTTAAGGGTGAGACAATGAACGATCCCTTGTCCCACGGACAACTGAAATTGTGGTCGCAACCAGCGTCGTAAGGCGTTGCAGGTACTCAAAAGTTAAATAAATATTGAGCAACCTTACAGCAGCTTCGCTTGTCAATAATATGTAAAAGTTTTTGGGGTTAAGCTCTCAAACTTGACCTCCCTAAACTCTTGAGTCTTCTGGGGAACACCCAAATTTCCTGGCAGTCTGTGATAAATTATATATAAAGTGTATAACTACACCCACTATTTACTATTTACTACGACACTCGAATACTTCTCGCTTCCACATAAAATAGCGAAAAGAACTTCAGCTGATAACATCGTTCCAGAATGGCATTTGAAAACTTAAGCAATCATCTCCGGCGGGCATGAAATAGCTTCAAGCAAACTTTAGTCATTGAAAATTTAAGAAACACATGGGATGGCGAATGCAGACCACCTTATGATCGCTCCATAATCAATGATATAGCGGCATTAGCCGATAACAACGCTGAAGCAGAATTGACAAACAAACCATGACGTAACAAACACATGACCGCGTTAGACAGCAACTCTAGGTGCAGATTAGTACATTTGGACACAGAAATGCTCTCTACTCGTTATGTAAGTATACCATGCTTAGAAATTACCGCATTATTTAGTAAAAAAAAGATAAATAAAGGAGACGTAATCACACCTTGTGATAACTCCCCAGGACTTGACTCAACGAGTGTCAAATTTAGTGGTATCAGCTGGGAATGTCGTAGATGTTAGCCGTGCTACATCTTTGGAAATATATTTTGATATATTGCCAAAAATACGAGGAAAAGCTTTTTATGGCATAAAGGAGGTTTCAAAGCGTCTCCGATTCAATCCAGACATCACGGGTTTTGCTGATTAACAGGGCAGCTGTCTATGATAATAAAACCGGTTTCTTCTCGTAGCCAACATCAACAGTTCGCCGTCAAACGCTTGGATACCACCGCAGTGTAACACAAGCAGTTGGGCACGAAAAGAATTAAAAATATAGTGGTGTCTTGTTCAAACGATAAATCTAATTTATGAACATTTGCAATTAGAAAATAGTTTCTTTTTTTGTTTTTGTTTTGTTTTTAGAGTTAACGTTATTCGCGTTTACACATTTTGGTAGTCCACTGGCAGTCATCTTCTAAAAAAAGAGCTTAAAAATTTCAAAAAAGTTAATTATGTAATTTTTAATTCTAAGTATTTGCAAGGGCATATGAATTTGGGGTGCGACACAAGTACGATCTGTTTCGATACAGCAATTATCAACTTAACCAAAACGATTCCACCCATTTTAATTTTCCAGGTGTCGAGAGTTCCCAAATATACCTTATATATGTATGTTTTTCAAGTATAGGAGGCCGAAATATGAAAGTCCAAAAGATCGCCTTACTAGATCCTCGACTTCAAGCGCGCATTATGGAATGTAATACCTTGGGAACATTACGAGGGATGCTTGAGAAGTGGTGAGGCTTTTTGTGAGGTAGTTGCTCTAGGCGACTGATACCTTAGGACGTTTGTACGTAGCCGCCTTCAGCGTGGTGCACTTCTCCCAGAAATGCTCCAATGCCGGCAACCCGTGAAAAAAAAAAACACGATTTGTCTTGACTCTGGCACAACTAACACAAAGCATCTATGACGGTCTTCTAGCTCTAGAAATGCTGTTTTTTTTTCAAATGTTGTTTGTGACCAGAGGAAGAAAAAAATTAGGCAGTGTCAAATTCAGCGCGCGTAAGGCATTAGCTGTTGCAATTCAAAGTATTATTCACAGGTGTGTTGCAAAGAAGCACGGGCAGTGGGACGTGGTGCCATTATCGTGAAGGAAAATCAACCACGCTTAAGCTTTCGGTCCATTTCTTGGCACTCTCAGCCGGCAATATCTGCAAGAATGTACACGAGGAGGCATGTACAAGAGGGGGCAAGACATGTACACACTAAGCCCGGTAGGCTCAAGTATCTGCTATTTATCCACCACTTTTGTTGCAAATGTGTGGTGGATATATTTGTAACGAATATATCTGGGTCCGCTTGAAAATGTTTTCTCTGGGCCACCTTGGAGAACATTCATCTAGGCCACTTCGAAATCGTTTTACCTGGGTCACCTTCAAAATCTTTTATATGGGTCACCCCGGATATTTTGTTATCTGGGTCACCTCGAAAACTTTGTATTTGTGTCACATTAGATACCTTTTATCTGGGTTGACTTGCAGAATAGTTCACCGCTACGAACCTTATTTCATGCAAATCGAACCCTTTTTAGCGCTACTAACGTCATCCCCTAAACACTTGAACATATGTTTTCAATGTAGCGATGCAGTCGGCACTAATGAAAGCAGGCATTTAAGTGTTGAGGATGACGCTAGTGACGGTAAAAATGATTGAAGCTGAATGTATCTACAGCTTGAACCTTTCTTGCTCCTATGCACGGTGACATCTAAAAGCTTCAAGAATACGTGAGAAGCAAGAAATAAATGGTACGGTGCTCCACATACGATGCTCTATTTTTGCATCTAACACTATGCGAGAAGTACATGCCTCGTTGCTATAGTATGCCACTTAACAGGCGGTTGTCGGCAGTGAGCACATCGGATCGTTCTATGTCGTCTCAGGCACAATATGTTGCTGTATGTAAACTCCGGGGCACTGCGAGCACGGGTACATCAGCAATTGCTCGTACCAGGGCTGATTTTTTTTTGACTTCCCAGAAATTATGTGAAAAAAATAGAAGCTATCAAAAACTATTTGTGTACGCAGATTGCAAATAAATGGTTTAGCCACTTTACCATATAATCATCGCCAGAGATTTAGGCAGATATTATGACATGGCACAAGTGTTCGTATGCCCCCCCCCCCCAAAAAAAAAGAAAGAAAGAAAGAAAGAGGGGGCATACGGAAGGGAGGAAGCATACAAAAGGCTCGTGCCACGACGTAATAAATTCAAATTGGTGTATTATTTGTAGGAGTATCTAGAGTATGTATCTACATTTTGTGTGTAATAAAATATTTTTAAAACTCGTGTTTTTGTTTACTCAGTTCATTGGAAGGGCTGACAGCCCTGCGGAAGCCCCTTGGAAGGGGGATCCACAAGCTTGCACCACTTCATAATAACTGCCTTAAACTGTATGGTGATTATGTAAAAAGGTAGTCAGATTGAATAGCTACATTTAGCGTACATTAAAATATCTTAATCACTATTCCTCTTTTACAAATTTAGTTGGAAGTAAAAAGAATCATACCTTATTTGGAAATTTGTAGGTATAAAATTTGAACGCTTAGTTTAGTGCCGCCAAATAAAACATTTTCCACCAAACCACTTGTTCTAAAGAAAGCGCTAAATCTTTTTTTAAAGCACGACGATCGTGTATTTGCGCAGTGTACTTAATCAGCTTTCTCTAGACACTATGCCGGGGTGTATACTAATACGGCGCGTACAAATTCGCTGACTTTTCCAGGCTTCCCCTACTTTATCGTAATTCTCTACCCGATTCCAAGGGGGACAGGATGTATCTCGACCCTGAAGCACCGTTTACATTTAGAAAACACTGGTACATCTGACGGCCAACAAGGCCTTGGCCAAGCACTATATCATACCACCTTGTCCGTCTATTTCTTTATATTTCTTGCTAAATAAATCTTTTACCGCGAGCACAAGGAGAGAAGCTCATCTTAGTGCGAACGTTTCAATAGAATGCAATTGGAGTTTCAGAGATTTCCGTTGGCACGATAGCCGAGTTGCACGGAATTATGCCACACAACACGCGCGTGATTTGCAGTCGCTCGGAGAAAGAAAAGCTAAATTTCCGTGACTGCGAGGTGGAAATTCCCCGACTTTTTCAAACTCGCCAAACTCTCTGACAATTACAGGTATTTTGTTTGCCAGGTTGGTAGACAGCCTGTATACGAGGTAGATCATAGGAATCTTTAGTGTTGGTGTAACTGATGATAACCTATGTTTGCCTTCAAGAGGTACTAAAATGTAGGGCATTAAACTAAATCAGCCACAAGAACGTAACAAAAAGATACGTGAAGCAAAGGTTAAACAATGTGAAACGTATTTATTTGATCTGAAAATATTGGCGCAGTGGATCCTGGTGAGCTTTCAGAGATTTTATACATATATATCGAAACGTGACTAGTTTCAAAAACTGTACAGGAAGGTCGGTCCAGCTTCTCACTCTTTCAGGCTGCCAAAGATTTTAAGAGGGCCTTCAGACGTACCCTTCTCAACTTTGGCGACAGCTGGCGTCGCCCGCCACCACTCTTTGAATTAGTGTCAGGAGCTAAGAAAACGCTACTGGGTAGGTTATGTTTCTCACATAATAGACTCTCAGGCAGAGCACCAGTGCTCGCTTCATTGATGTTGTCTTGAGGAGGATCTTTTGGTCACTTAAACACCAGATGACTTTTCAGTCAGTGCCAAAAAATAGTTTCGTCCCAGATTCCACGACGTTGCCCTCTGGACATTCTAGCTGCAATATTGAATAAATATTCACACTCACTTACACCGTATGCAAAATAATCTTGTCAAGGCTGAGTCGATTCATAATATATAATAATTATATTTTTAAACTAAATAGCGAACAATGTGATTTACCAGACTGATGAGCTCAAACCGGGTTTTCTGAGGCCTCAAATTCTTTTCGATGCTGACAAACGAGCTGGATTCATTTCATTGTTCTCGTCGAAACACCGCGAGCACTTACATTATTTCTCTCTCCGTTTCAGTCATTTTGTTTTCAAATTGCAGTTCCAGCTCAAGGGCATGCTTGAGAAACAGAAGTAGAAAAAAAGACCATGAGAAAGCTAAAAAATTCACTATTATATCCCGGAATGTTCTGAAAAGCTCGTTTATTAGAGTTTAAAAGAACATAAATTTGTGTTTAGAACTCCTATATCATCGTGATTTCGGCCCACGCTTCAGTTCGTCAACATCTCGCCAGCCTCTAATTCTTCAAAAGCAAAGAGATGAGCGTCCGATCTCTTTCGTGAACTGTTATTAGCATAAATTGCTTACAGCAACTGGAACATTTGAAACGGTGTCAAGGACGTTTAGTTAGGGAACTTAGTGTCGAAGGTAACCACGATGAAATTAACCCGAGACTGGGGCAGGTGGAAGGAAAACATTTTACAAAGGTGGCAAAAGGAACAGGGGCAGACGTGTCTAGCTCGGCTAATGGTTTTATTTAATAACCTTCCTTGATTGTTTGCGATGTGGGTTGTGTGCGTGTCCACGAAAACAGGATATTCTGCAGTTTGATGGCGTTGTGGATATGTATATACGAGGTGTTTTTTCTTTTAAGCTTTACACATTTTTTTAATACGTGAAAGTTACATTTCTTTGGTTTGTGCAGGTGAGTTTACGGCCATGGGGACATTATGTGGGTGGCCCACCTTTGCGACAATGCTGGTAATTATCTAAAATTCGTTAATTAACTTTTTAATTAGTGAAAATGGACATATGGTTCCAATGAAAAACTTACCGAGCGTCATCGAAAACCACTAAATCAACTTTTTTAGAACGACTTGAAGCTTCCGGGAAACTCGGGGCGCACCAAGTAACCACTCATACAGCAGCCGCAAAGCTACCAGTGACAAAACGCGGATGATTAGATTATCATCGCGTTTGGATGCACCGCATCCTCAACCTCCCCGGACACCCATCCTGCTCTACCTCTGAACATATTTCTGGACTGTCCACGCTCCCCAACCCTCCCCCTCCCTCCCGACCACACATACACTTTCCCTACCCCCCCAACCTGCAAGGAATGGCTCACTCAGCCCTCACACTGTAAGTCCTCCCAGCGTCACCTCTTGGAGCACATATCCATGGCGCCGAAAGACTTTGACCTAGACACCCATACGTAGCCCTTCACCCCATTAAGCCAAAATTGGCACAATAAAAACGTATTTCTCTTTCGCTCTCTCTCTCTCTCAGTCGAAGGGTTTACGCAGTTATGAAGAAAAAGAACTCTCAATTTTCCAGGCCGTGCGGACCTCCAGAAACGCATTAGAACGGGTTCCTATTGTTTCATCAAAACTCGTTTCGTGGGACTGCGTTTCGTGCACAACTTTTCATAGACACACGTTTGGTCGACACTGCATGGTTTCGTGAACACATATCCTCCTGCGACGTTCCGTTGCAGGAGGATATCTGTTCACCAAATGCGACGGTTCGTCGACACACCTTGCGACGAACTGTCGCGAGGAGGGTCGATGAAACGAACGCACAAAGCTTTTCGATAAAAAAATTTATAGGCAAAACATCGCAGATTGACGACTTGGCGATGACTGATTGCCACCACTTTAAAACAGGTTCAGCTAGTTCACTTCAATTCCACAAACGCGAGCGGAATCCAGAACACTTGACAAGTTATTGCATAATTAAATCTGTTTCGAGTTAAATTACTGAGTTACTTTCTTTTCTTCCACGAATTCTCATACACCCAGAAATCAAAGGCAAACTGCAGCCATCAGTGAACTTCCACAAACAGACCAACAGTCACAACAAAAGAACAAGTTACCAAACATCGAACGCACCCTTGTATCCCGAACATTGGTCACTTAAAAGATACACAAAAAATAACCTTTATTCCTTCGCCCCTGGTCTCCCACCTTCAAACTGAGCAACGGATCCAACCTTCACGAAGAAGGACTTGTAGTTTTCAAGACTGACCTTCCAAAAGCTTTACCCTCTTCTCTACTTGCTCGTCTTCCGGACAGCAACATCGACAAGCAACTATTGTTAAGTTTGAACAAGGGAGTTTGTTAGACTGAAACATGTGAGGTTGTTGTAAAACGCTCGTGCAATGTGAAGTAACAGTACATTTGGCTCGTTCTGAATTATCCAGCACAAACATGAATATGGTTATAAGCTGAGATTTCTAAAGACGAATATATCAACAAATTAAACCTTGCTTCCGCTTGTTTTCTTCTCCTGGTGCCCTACCATCACAACATTCAAATTCGTATGTTCCCATTTGACAGAGTAGATAAAAAAAATATCTTTCCTCGGTCTAACAAAATATGGTAATCAGCAAAATACAAATGTAACGTATATGTAACGGCACGTTCCATTTTTAACTGTAACGGAAACGAGTTCCTTTCTTACAGATGGAACTTGTAACGGTAACGCGTTCCAAAAATCAGAAGGAACGAGGAACGAGCTTTCGTTCCTTTTTTTGAGGAACGTGTACAACGCAGATCCTAATGTGCCATTATATACGCCCAGACAGGCTCTATGCCTCTTGAACATCCAGGGAGGATCATAGAACGACTGAGTTGCACGCCATGTACGTTACTACCATACTGTGCAACGCTCAGAAGGGCATAAGTTTAGTCACCGTGTCTGCACAAAGCCGGAAAGGTTCGATGCCAACACGGAGGAAAGGGCGACCAGACACGTTCACGCAAGGAGTGAAGGGTGAAAAAAAAATCATTGACATGTAGCAGGATTTTATCTTTATGGGCGTTCACGGACTTTGTAGTGGCGAGTGGCAATATTTACGACCCATGAAACTCTTTTATAAGGCGTAGGAACTCCACAGCTATTCCATTCGACACAGGTCACATCAGATCAGAACTACTTCAAGGTCCGGATGCTCAAGGAGTATTTCGACCCAGGTATGGCGCACAGTTTCTACCGTGGTTTATCGGTGAACAGGGTATACATGATTCTGTCTTGATAATTAAACTATACTATGGCTGGGCATCGCTTTAACGTTGTAACCGCCATAATTGTTATCCCTAAATCGATTAATTTACTGAATGATTCAAGGAGCGGCCAGGCTCTTTAAATATACCGCCAAATTCGGTTTGTTAACCTATCGCGTTCCAATTTTGTACAGCGTTGGCCACCGGTGGTGCATTATTTTTTATAAAATTCGCAAAGAGCGATTTTACTGGAGGAAAATACAAAAACCAAAAAGTCTTGACTCCTATGGAAACGCAGCGATGCCACCGGTCTCTAAACCACAGGGCGCACTATGGTTTGAAGACTGTTGGCTTCGCTGAGTTTTCATAGGAGTTCAGACTTTTTCTTTTTTACTTTTTCCTCGGGTAAGCTCACACTTTGCGTATTTTGTGGAAAAAATGCAGCACTTGTGGCCAACGCTCTACAAAATCAAACCGCGATAGGTTAAGAAACCAAATTTTGCGGTCAATTTAAAGAGCTTGGCCGCTCCATGAATCACCCAGTATAATTGATTTATGGCGTTCGTTGATTTCGATTGATAAAGATTGAGAAATGTCAAGTTTTCAGTTCTTGACTTTGGCTGGGTTGGGCTAGCTTTGTTGACTTGAATGGCTGAGTTTTATTAACGTGATAAACTCAATATGTATTTTCAATTGAAGAACAACGTTTATATGCACTCATTTACGGTCTAAAAACGCTTAAGTATAATTACTGCAGCTGTGTAGGCAGAGATGTGTCACTGATATACTGTGGCAAAAGAGCTCACTCGCTGGCAATTGCGTTTTGCAAAACGCGACACTAAAAAACAGAAAGAACTTTAACTTTGTAGTTTTTCCTTGGTTCGTTAGAATTCAAACGATTAACCGGTACAAAATGTTGATCTCTGTTGAAGCATTAGTCGATTAATCTAAAGGGTAATCGGTCAATTTCCCAGCGCTAGACAAAAGATTGCTATGCGGTGTGGTGTTGGGTGTTTGTTAGTTCGGCCTCGATGAATAAAATCGGCGTAAATTTCACACACATGCGAATGTTTGACTGGAGCATTGAAACCAATCATCATTATTCCACATAAAAAGTAAACAGCGCATAAAACACTGATGCAGACAAAAAAAAATAGAGGAAGCGCTAAGCCTCGCATAGACATCAGTTTATGTCTAAAAGTTGGGCTGAGAGCCGGAGCTCGTCCTGTTTAGAACATTACTAGCGGTTTCTTTTTTGTACGCGGGCTCTCTGCCTCTTTTCTTACTATAAACCAAATCGCCCATATTGCAACTTTGTTCGGTATTTTGCAATGTCAAAGTCCGAGAACAACAAAAAAAGAAATCTCAAAAGTGTGTAGGTTCATTGAAAGTACAGCTTCATTGCTAAAGTTTGTTGTGCAACTTTAAACAAAACTCGCTAAGAATAAGTGTTAAATATGTAACTAACAATCCGTGCTTTCTGTTACAGGAAGCCTGTGAACGACAATGGCATCCGTTGTGACTTTCCTGATTCTGCTTTGTTTCAATCTGGTTTTGACTTTGGACTTTCCAAAATCAGGTACAGCTATATCTTATATATATATTTACGCGTTTAGTTTTCTGTCTGAGACTTTTAAATACGCATAAACTCTGTCATAGTGTTAACTACATGTTATCGCTTAGCCGCACATAAAAAAATTAAAACGCAAAATAAGTTTTTTCTGGGCAGGTGTAATATAATGGCCTATATATAACTTCTGTTTTCATCACGACGTAATGAGATTATGAATATTAAATATCACCTGTAGACCTATTGAAATTTTATGTACGAGTAAAATTAATATTGATAACATCCTTTTTTAAATGAGGTTACACTGGTAATCAAAAAAAGTTATATGCTGTCACTGCACACTTGATGCTACAGCGGCTGAAACAATGAGAGAGGTTCAGTTTAACAAGAAATGATTTATGGACAGGAAAGGTGCGATGTATGGCAGACGCAGAGACCATATCTTTTAATACGGATATGCGGGTACATGTTTTAAAATGTGGTAAGAGAACGGGATTAGGACGAACGGCTCTATAGTTGATAGTAGCAAAATATTGGTTCAGTGGTCTTCTGAAAATATATTAAACCTCCTAGCAGAAACAAATTATTTTCGGCATGTTAGTTTAATTTGGAGACATCCCGAAGAAGCAAGCTGTCGTGTAGATGACGGAGAACTGCCATATCACTTACAAACTTTCGCGATCAAGCGGCCAGGGTTCTTGACACTGTGTATGTCATCCACCCTTCAACCCGTGCAGGCTGAAGCAATCTCTTGCAATATTATTATTCCAGAGTACAAGATTCATAGACGCTGATAGAAGCTCAGAAATGCTAAAAAATCGGTGCAAACAACTCCGCTTTGACTCCGAGCTAGAATTCTGTTTTCTGTTGTTCTGACTACTTGGATTTTTAAGCAATTGCTTATAAAGACAACAACAATAATTAGAATAACAACAATTGCGTAAGAAATATTCGTAGCTCGGCCAGGCTATAGGGTGGATCGCAAGCACTATGTGAAAAAACGCGAACTTTGGCGAGAAATGTTAAAAGTTATATGACAGGTCCCCGCAATCTACACGACGCTTATTCAGAGATCAACCGTGTCTAGATTCCACTGGGCAAAGTGTGTAAGCATCAGATTAGTGGAAATGCCGATCGCTTGCGGAAACTGACAGACCACCGTTCCTATGATTCCTCGTTAAGGCAGGCCGGTGCGCTTGGGTGACCTAGCAAGTTATCACAGAAATATGACGCAATGCTTTAGCTCAACATTGAACAAAATATAAATTGCTTCAATCTCTCAACATTATCGGACATACAGATTTGTAGCAACCAGGGTCTTGCCTGTCAACCCCACCCAATCCGCCT